>VZTL01001974.1:283-24567 GCA_013400535.1 Scopus umbretta
GGTTTGCTCTGGACTTCTGACGCTTACCTCTGCTCCTTCCCAAGGCCCTTCTCCGTAGTTTAACATGGGTTTTTTGCTATTCACTGTGACAGCATGGTCTGTCACAAAATGTTTTGGGTAAGTGAGGATAGATAAATGAGGTTTTGCAGTGTACTGAGAATGTATCATTCAGTGACTGAAACTTCAGCTTTTAATAGTGTGCAATAGAATAAAACCGTTCATGTGTTTATTCTTTCCCAGTTCATGACTTTGGACATGCTGAAACTAAGCACTTTTTAAACTGAAAAGCATGTTTCGTACTGCTGTGGATTTGTGCAAGCTGCAGAGCAGGACAGTGCCGTCAGACCATTCCTTGTCTAGTCTGTGATTGTGAGTTCTCACAGAAGTGACAAGTGTGCACTTGACATGGCACTGAGTGCCAGGGAGGGAAAGGAGGGAAAAATTCCACTTTACTCTGTTTATACCATATAGTTCTCTCATTCTTCTTTCTAATTTTTCTAGTATCTTTCCTTTTTTTCTCTTCTGACCTTCTAAATGACTTTGCCCTCACAGTCTTTCCTCTCATGATGTCCCAGTTCTCTTTGTCTTCTTCCCATTTAGTTTAGAGGTGTTGATTTTAGCCTCATTACAAAACCATTACAGGATCCAGTGTCATTGGCAGGAATTCAAGAAAGGCTCCACAATGCAATAGTTGGCCATTTGCAGAGGAGTGTCATAAAGAGACATTTCCCCAAAGACCAGTGGGTTCTAGCCTTTTTAATAGTCTGTTCATTTTAATGAACACCAAATTCACATACATTTATGTAGCGTTAAAACTCTAGTAATGCTTTATATGTACGCTATTATTAAAGGACGTGTACACTGTAAAATGTTGCAGACTCTACATTTAACAATGCGAGCAAGCTGTGCTGTAGCTGTCCACTAAGATACAGAATGTAGTTTAAGTATTTTACCTTAATATGGAAGACTTTTTGTAGGATTGGCCTCTAAGTATGTGAGACATTTTTCTCTTTTCCTTCTATTAAGAAAGAAAATTAAGAAAGAAAACCAACTAAAAAAACCTTTGTCTATCCTCAGGTGCTTGGTCACACACACGCATACAGAAACACGGTTTGTTATACAAGTGTTACTCCAAGAAGCAATTAAAGAAACGGGATTCAGGTTGTTACTCCTGCTGTTGTTACTGCTTAAATAGTGCTGAGGATATAGACTTTAGCTAGTTCAGCAAGCTGGCAGAAATGAGGTAGTAATAGCATCGGGGAAGGCAAAAGAATTGAACAAATCAAGAAGAATAGGATAGTTTTCTTTTTTTCTTTTTTTTAACCAAACACCTTTCAGGATTCATTGTATTTAATATTTGTTTTTCTCACTGGCCCCAGTGAGTGATAGTATCTCTACTCCATGCTACGAGTACTGAAATGCCTGACCTCTGATCTTCCAAATGTTTTACCATTGACATAGACAACTCAAGGAGAGACAACCCAAGGTGGTTGTTTAGGTTCTGTAGATACAGCGCTGTAGCAGCTGACAGGTGGGACAGTTTCTTTTTGAGGTCATGTATTGATGATATCATCTCCAGTCTGGGAACTTCTGTTAGATTTGTGTGATGCTGGCTCATCTCTGACGTCTAATCGGAATCTTATCAACTTGCTAATGTGTTTCTTCAGGCATTTGTATTCAGTGCACTACTTCGAAGTTTGGGTATTGTTTTTTCCTTAAACTCTCCATTATTTTTCTTACATACAGTTTTAGAAACGTTCAAATCATATCATGAGTGTGCCTTTGAATGAGTTATAGCCCCTCCTTGAGACACTTCTACTGTTTTAAATCACAGGAAGTCCAGCTGGCCTCAGAATTGTCCATATAATTTGCAACAGGTGGACTAAATGATGATTTTCCTCTGAGAATGTAGACACCATTGTTCTTTGGGATGCATGTGTCTTAATTTTGCCACCAATATCCTCATTCTCTTTCTAACTGTGTGGAGAAGCAAAACAATGAAGAATCCATTTATTCACTGTGGACAGAAACTTGTTGTAGTTAAAGCTGTATTCATATTACTTTCTTGGTTGGACTGAAAACTACTAAACAACCATTGTATCAGTCAGCAAGCTGCGTTTGGCCTTAAGCACTTCACACAAGAAAAATCACTGAATCAGCAAAGTATTTGAGTCAATCATGTATCAGTGTTTTAACTGTAGACAAAATTTTCCACTGGAAAGTAGTCATGGCCTGGGCAAGTTAATCAGAACTGAATTACAGTTACCTTGGTAATTTCAGTTAGTAATCCCATATGCTAAAGATCTGAATGAAGTAGCAGAGTGGGGTAAACCATCTAAAACAATCTCATTGGCCTGTTGGTTGAACTATTGCAGTTCATTTTTCCAGATAGCATGATTTTACTAACCTAGGTTTGTCTCAAGTTAACTTTTAAACCTGTAAAATATTACATATTTATTAATGAAATCTATTTTTTATTTTATCCCATCTGGATTTTCTAAAGTCTACCACCAGTGTGTAGGGATTTGATCTTCTCTTACAAGTCGAATTCATTCTCATCTGCAAACACCTAGCAACAATATCAGCGTCATAACTGCCAATATTTTAGCGTGTTTCAGAACATTATTAGAAAACCTGGTTAAATGTGAAAATAAATGAAAGCACTGTACTTGACCTTATAGAACAAATATATTTTCCTACTGTAATGTGATCTGGAAACTATTTCAGAACAAATAACTTGTTCAAACGTTTGCCCAACTGCAGGTTCTTCATGGCTGTGAATCACACGATATGTAATGCTGATAAAGGCAGTAGAGTTAGCAGGAGCTTTTTCAAAAAGGCCTCTGGGTTTTTTTCAATGCTTTTATGAGCCGTTTCTTCCATTCAAACCTTCCGGGTTCTGATTAGCTTTTCCCCACATATTTTCCAGCAACATTTTGTTAGTTAAAAATTAAATTATGCATTTTGATAAGCTGTTACATGATTTTGAAGTACCTGTCTCTGACAAGAAGGCTATAAACTAATATTCAGGTCTTCCGTTTCAGTAACAAATTAAATGCTTTTTGAAGCATAGATTGGTTTTCTGGACATAATGTGGAGAGAAATCTGTGTTACCCAGTGTACCTATTAAGGAGTATCTAACTAAAGTATCCATTACTTTTTCAAAAGCAACTATGACCTCTCGATATGTGTGTATTAGAAAAGTTAAACTGAAAATTAATCCATTGGAATTTAATGTGGATTGCTTAAATGACATCAGTTCCTTCTCCCAACCCTCGTTCAAAATTAAAGTGCCTTTAATTTAAGTTATACATGGAAGTAAATTAAAATATATTTGGTTTAGTTTATATTAATTCCAAAGGAGAGCTTCTAAATAGTAGTTTAACCTGATTTTGAAAATTCTTTCAAAAATGAAAACATGACGAAATGCAAATAATTTGAGTTACTTTACTTCATGATTTAACAAAACATATGTGTGTACCCTTAGTTTTGTGCCAGAAAAATAAAACAAGCAAGCTTGAACAACATTCATGCCTCACCTAGCTCAAAAAGTTGGCTTTTTTTCAAAAAGCATCTGATTTTTGTTGCTGATGATCTAAATGGAAGATAAATTTGACAGCCCCTTTTGCAGATAAAACCAGAAAGATGATGCTATGAAAAAGAATTATGGCAACATCTGCTACTGCAAAAATTAAGAAACTGAGCTGAGAGCCAAGTATTGTAAAAGTGGCACCAGTGTGTAGGCATGTAGATAGCTGTTTTGGAGGAGGAAAATAATCTACATGGTAACGTATGGAAAACTGGTATATTGCATTGGTACATCCTATTCATATGCTATCCTCGATCAACATATTTTTTGATATTAAAGAATCACTTCTCTGAATAGGAGTGAATCCCATCCTCAGTAGTAATGGTTATTATCTTGCCTGTGTCACATAATGGTGCTCATTCATATGCAAGAGTTAGAAGCAGTACAGATCCATCCCTGACATTATATCAGCATGTATCTTGCAACTCAATATCAAAGTAATAACTAACTGCAGGGGACAAGCATATTTTTTCTTGAGGTCAGAGTATATATATAGCCTGTTTACAGTTAAAATGAGATAGAAACGTTAATCAGATATTTTTAATAAGCCATGATTATCCAAATGTTGTCTGATCTGAAAAGAACAGATTATAAAGTTGCAAAATGGGATGCATTTGCCTTGATAATGTAGACACAAAAAAGCAGCTAGAAAAGCCAACGTAGAAACTTTTGCTATACGTTGTCAAAAGTCTTACATAAAGAAAATGGCACTTACAGGTAGGCTTTTTTGCATTCTCACTAGAGTTAATAAACAGGAAAAAAACCCTTTCCAGATAGGCTTAGCTGAAGGTCAGCTAGGCCAATAACCTCTTCCTGTGATGGTACCCTCTAGCAGATTTTTTTTTTTTGGGTGGGGTGGGGTGGTGGTGAGTGGGGGTAAGTGAAGAGTGGAATAACATTTCCCCCTATTTGCTCTGCTGAATTCCAGTATTCTGTGGTTTGGGGACCTGCACATTATATTTGCCCTATTTATATAATAGGCCCTGGTAAAACTCTGTTCTCTAAATTATTCTTTTTTTCTTTAACTGGCCTACGACTTTGGCACACAAAACATCCTGTGGCAAGGGATTCAACAATTAAATTATGCATTGTGTGAAAAAGTACTTCCTTTTGTTTGTTTTAAACCTGCTGCCTGATAATTTCATTTGGCGCCTGCTGGTATTTTTATGTTTAAAGAATTAGTGAATAAGAAGCCTGAAACGTCACAGAAATCTAGCATAAAACAAGACATTAAAGATTATTGATATGACCTCTGCATAGCTGGCTTCCAAATTCACTGTCAATGACTTAGTCTTGCACTAAAAAGTATATGATATATTATTCTCATTTTTATAGGAGTCTGTTGTGCTTGATACTGTCCAATGTAATAAGGTAATATCTGTCTTCAAGGTTGTTAATGTGGAGCCTTTTTATGTCCATTTAAAAAAAAAAAAAAAAATTTAGGGTATATTTGAGTCGCACGTTCTCTGTATCTTAAGAGAAAGAACAGACCTACATTTTCTTCAGGATGGTTACAAAGCATCTGTGGTATCATGTTTGTAGTTTTAGAAGAATGCAAATGGCAAACTTAAAAACAATGTATTTGAAAATTCTCAGGTAGTAGGAATTTATTTGCATTTCTAGTAGTTACCAGATTTCAGGAACCCAACTTGTGTAGTTAGGTTTTGCAGTGGTCTGAAAATTTCCATCTTTCTTGGCTTACTATTACATATACACAAGCAGAGGAGTGTATATGGATATATTTGAATGAATGAAGGAGGAGATTATTTTTGAGTCCTGTGCTGATCTTTGCTCTGCAAAATATATTGACTGGAATTATGCCAAGATAGTGCCCAAGTGCAGCATGCTCCTGCAATATGGACAATTTGGTATAGAGGAGTAAAACTCTGAATTTATTGTTTTACTTTAAAAGATGCAGGCCTCAAAATGCACATCTAACCATTAATTGCAAATTGTCTCCATAATATTTTCTTTGTTTTCTTAACAAATCACTTCTCCATATGTAAATGTATTCCATTCAGAGCTTTCAACCAAAGATTGTGCTCAGTAGTCTTCAAGCTAAGGCCCAAATACAGTAATGAGCTCTGTGCAATAGCTAGCATGGCAACAAACCTGGCTTTGGCATATGGCCAAGATGAAGCACACTGCAGAGAGAGGGTCTCTGCTGACAATGGGTTGCCTAGGCTTCAGCTTTGGACCCTTTGGGGTCCTGAGGGTAAAGTAGAGATTGTAATAATTGCCTTTGTATTTGTGATTTTGATAAGTAAATCACTAGATGGAGCTGAGCTTGACGTGCACAGATTATGACACCTCAACCAATATGTAATATTCCGTTTGGTTAATTAGTCAAAGCAGCTTAATGATGGGTAGTTTCTGAATATAAACTGGAACTAACTGCATAGCCAAAGGTAGTGAGCTGAAGAAAGTGCTGTGCTTAAAAGGCTCATAGCAAGCTTTCATTTAATACTGCATGCAATGCTAATATTGTTTCAATTCCAAGAATTAAGAGATGCATACAATTTCCATTAACTTTAATTTGTCATGGGAGTCCTGCCTACGATATTTAGACATACAAACATGTGCTTGTGGAAATTAACTAACAGATGACAGGCTTTGGTTTAAGAATGCGGCTTCTAATGTTACTTTGTCATAAATCTACAGCTGGAAAGCAGGAATTGCTCACCATTTGTGAGTATGATAAATAGGGGTTATTATTACTCAGCTGGTTAAATATTTTGGTAAAACATAGTAAAAATTGACAAGGTTTGCCAACATGCTTCCTGAGATGCAAAGTCTCTCCCATGATGGTTTTAATGTGCAAAAAGCAGTACTTAAAAGCAACTTATAAGGTCTGTAGTATGTCCTTTCATTACATTGCTGCGTACTGATGGAAACAGAGCAGTGGCTTGGCAGGCATAACACATAGTAGTGACACATAATTGAGCCTGGAATTTTTGTGTTCATAAAACGTGAGACATACATTCCCTACCATTATAGATCCAGTGGAAGGTTTATTTTTTTTTTTCTCTCCTCTTTTGTGAGGCAATGCAAGCAATGGTGTTTGAGTAGAACTCTTCTGAAGTGCTGAGCAGGAAATCATGTCAGTGTCTCATGGCTAGCACAGCATGCTTGTCTTCAGGGAAGCATGTAGTAATGTTTCTTTGCATGCAGCCAGATGGTGTTGATATGTACACCTTTGCCAAAGAACTGGAAAACTTGTAAAAGGAAATGCAGCAAGGTTCAAGGGGAGAGAAGATCAAAGAAATAAATAATAATGAGTAAAAGGCCTGCTGGTTCCTTATGAGCAGGGTGGAAATAAGAGGAATTGTTATTTTAGTGGCATGGATTGCCCAGATAGGAAGTGTTTTGCTGCTGCAGTGCTTAACTCTTTATTGGCTGGAGCATTCTTAGAAAACTATGTAAGGTAGAGTTTGTGTTTCATTATTTTGGGGGTAGTTGCAGACCACCCTATAACGTTAGTTGCTAACTATAAGTTTGGGTTAGGATTGGATTTTGCAGGAAATTAGTATGTTTCTAGATATTTTTAGTTTCTCAACTCAAGATTAGGGAATAGTGCCTTTTGGGGTGACTAAGGCAACAACCATCTATTCAACTTTGTTTTCTTAGTACAAAAGCATTTCTAGACTGCAGCATCTATCAGCCATATCCAGAAACGTAGTGAAGAAATGCATTGCTGTTTCAGCCAC
Organism: Scopus umbretta; assembly: GCA_013400535.1. Lineage (NCBI taxonomy): Eukaryota > Metazoa > Chordata > Aves > Pelecaniformes > Scopidae > Scopus > Scopus umbretta. The sequence goes on from VZTL01001974.1 coordinate 7,580, forward strand.
AGTAAAACAAACATTTTTTAAAATGTTAGAATTGCAAAGTTTCCTTTAAAGATATGGTGGTAGTTTTGGGTGAGAGTATCTTATTTTCTTCAAACTATTTCACCTTCTGCCATAAAAATGACTGATAAAGTTGATGCAGGAAAAAACTTCTTACTGTCATAACAACTTTGAAGTATGAGGATAACTTCAATGTGTTTAAAGATGTCGCTGGAAGCATGATAGGAAGCCTTTTTCAGTCTCTTACAGTATAGAAATTGTTCCGTCAGAGTAGTAAAAAAATGCCTCATACGAGCATTAAAACTACCCCTATATAACTAAGAATAAAATTTGGCACATAACTTTGTATTTCTTACAGAGTTCAGAAAAATCCTCTTAGTTGTGGAAAGTGCAGCAACAGCTTGCTAAATACAATCAAACTTATAATGTGCATTCACAAAACGTGCCATGTTGAGGCTGGAAGGCTGGAGCAGGACCGACTGACAGCAACTGCCTCTATTCTTTCATGATTCCCAGTATTACGTGGAAAATATGGGTGGACTATTCAACAGACACAAATTCTTATGTGAGAGGCATATTTGTGACTGAAGGGCATTCTTAGAAAAGTGGTAATCCTGGAGCATGAGCAGCTTTTTGTAGTAATTTCTGAGGGCTTTCCAAGATTTTATTCTTCATGGAAAATGCCTCAAGAGCTGAATAGAGTATCATAACTAGTCTCTGAGATTTTGGAGTCATCTTAGGGAATTGTGGCTTCAATTCCAATAACAGGAGCTTTGTTATCAACTTTAATGGGCCTGCATGCCTTCTCTAGAATAGTTCCTTAAATTTAATAATACTAGAATAAAATGAAATAAATCATTCCCAATTGAATTCTTCTATTTTGGAGGGTAATTTTTATAGATCCCTATTAAATTCTAGGCAACATTTTAATGATGGAGGTTTATCTTGTCTTTCAATAATATTAGATATAAAAGATCTCAGTGGGTGTGTCCAATGAATAATGCTTGCTCTCTCCTAGTTCCATAAAAAGAAGGCGTATAGCAGAAAAGCATGTAATTAGCTTGGGTGCAGTGCTACACTACTGCTGCCATACTGCTTCTGGCAGTAGAGTTAATGTGTCTTTTTTGGTGCTGCGTTGAACTGTGCAGACAATGCAGCTCACACAGAACTAGGTGAGGTGTTTCTAGGATGACATTAGATTGTGCAATATAGGAATGTCCTGAGATCTTACCAGTAGCTCTTTTTATGGAATCCTACTGGAAAGAAAGGAGGATGCTATAGTAGGAATGCCAGTTCTCAAGTATTGTTGTGTTAATAGGATTACTACTGAATCACCAGCTTGTTTAATTAGACTTATAAAAGTTATTTAGCAACGTGTGGATTGGGGCTTGGGGGAGGAATATCAGGAGCACAGTATGTCTGGAAAAGTGTCTATAAAAATCCGTCTATAAAAATCTCTTACTATGTGGTCTAATTAAGGTCTGGATACAGCACATACATTACTTTAAAAAACAAACAGGTTAGTTTCTGTTTGCTGCACTTTATTTTTATTACCTGATTACAAACTGGAAGAGTTTGTTAATTTAGTCTTAGTTTAGGTATACAGCAGAAAGCAGTGCTTGTCACTGGTTTAGATCAACCCTACTCAAGGCATTCTTTGGAAATAAACATAACTGAATCAAGTTGTATCAAATAACTGCTTTTTCAAATCATTAATTTGCTTTTTCTTATTGGTAGGAGGTTAGATTATAAACACATCAATGATATCATGTTTTTGCCTAAGGGAAGTTAGCATACGCCTGTGTCTGGAAGAGGGAAAATAATTTTTAAAATGTGGAAAACTGAACTGTAGAAGCTTGATAGTGAAACTATCACAAGAAGATTTTGAGTTGCATCTGCATGGAAGAGAAGTGTGGGATGGTCCAGCTTTTAATGGGAGAATAGTGACACCATGTTAGCGGTGCAGCAGCGTATGTTTCGGCGTGAGCTTGCCACAACTATCGTGTTTGTGTGTGTTCAGTTACAGCAGGGCAAACATAAAGTAACCCTGAAGTCATACTACTGCCACTACTTACAAGCAGTGTCTTTACCATATATCATGAAATTATGCAAACCTTTTAACATGGTTTGTTGCTCTCCTTTAGGTCTTGTTGTTACTAGGATATTTCTTAAGAATGGCCATAAGAAATGTTTGCTTGTTTTTCACAACGAGGGTGGTCAAACACTGGAATAGGGCCCTAAGAGGCTGTTGAATCACCATCCTTGGAGCCATTCAGACCTCACCTGGACAAGGCCCTGAGCAATCTAACTTTGAAGTTAGTTCTGCTTTGAGGACGATGTTGGACTTCAGGGCCGCTTCCAACCTAAATTATTGCATTATTCTATATTATAGGGCCAATGTATGTGGCCAGCCTACCAGGCATAAGATGGGTCACTTAGTATGGCTGATAAAAACACATAGTACAAAGCAGCACTGATTTCTTCTATGGTGGTGACTGCAGTCAGTTCCAAATAGAAGAGGCAGTCTCTGGAGCTATTTTGGCATTGCAGTCCTTGTTTAGTAATCTTTAAAGGTTGTAAGGTGGTAGTGGCCACACCATTCCACCTTGGCTTCCCAAATGAGTAACCATCTGCTTGTATTGAAGGTGAACTGTCTGGTGTATGTCTAGTGTACAGAGTGTAAATAGCATTTCAAATACTGTGAAATGTCAATGTTAATGCCTGATGGTATTGCAGAAATTCATTTTAAGTTAAGCAAGTCTAACACAACTGATTTGTTTATATTCTCCTGCACTGAGGAACAGATTATACCTCAGACCTTCTCCAGACTTGTTTTAGTGCCATCTTTTCTTTATCTCCTATATGCAACTCCTTTGCTGCACTGCTCTTATCTGCTAGAGAAAAGTCTAAAATAAACATATTGGTGAGGTACAGGCTGTCTCAGTAGCTTCTCAGAGAAAATGAGCAATGTGTTATGCAGGTATGACACAGTACTACTGCTCCATGGAATGGAAAAAAAAAAAGAAAGAATTGTAACTAAATCTAAATGTAACAAGCTTCAGTATAATGGGGATCAGTGGGTGGTAGGTTACTGGGTGAGAACAAATGTATGGCCTAGGAAAAAATAATCTTGGTGGGATATAGTAGGATTATTGAAAATGACAAGATACAAGGTTCTGCTGGATATTTTTTCATGTATGGTTAAAAAGATTGGCTTTGGTTAAAAAGATTGTCTATCTGCTTCTAGATCAAAAACCTGAGCTTTGCTGGTCGCAAACTTGTAAAATTCAAAAAGGAAGAAGAAAAATCAAGAAAAAATATGTCTGTTTATTCTGTTTGCTTGTCTTCCCCCACTCTTCCAGTTTCCCACACAAACATAGTGGTTTGCAGAGGTCTGTTCTTTAGAGCAGAAGAACTGCTTTACACCAATCAAGTTTCTAAATCCAAGTAAGTGAAATTTTTATCAGTCTTTTCCAGCAGTTGCCATGTCACTTTTTTCCTCGTGCTGGAGAAATAGCTGGAGAAACTTAGTAAGAGTGAACTAATGCTATTGCCACATGATGTCCTGAATGCCCGAGTGGGCTATAGAAGTTAAGTGTAACTTACATTCTGACTGATGTTTGTGCTGGCATTTGGGATTGTTAAAGAGGAGTTTAATGGAGCTACACTGATTTATATATGTGGAATACAGGGTCTTTCATATGCCTAGTGTGTGCTCTTTTATAACTACTTTTTATTTTATTGCTGACCAGCAACCAAAGTTATTTCCTTTCACCTTTTTCTGGCCAAAGTCTGAGGCCAGTGGCGCAGGCCATTGGAGAGGAACATGCACTCTATCACGTGGTGAACAAAGCCCTGAAGGCCGTGGCAGGGGCATGTGCAGTTTCTAGTAAAGGTGTATTCAGGCAGCGATGGGCGCTCTGGGCGTTGTACTGCAGCCCGTGCTCAGCTACCCTGCCTGTCGGGGTGATGAACGGCAGAGCAGGCTGAGCAGCTGTGTGTAGTACCGATGTTGCGTGTCATGGGGAGAGGTTGCAGCACGCAGCTTGGACTGGGTTTCGCAGGGCTGGTAATGCTAACCCTGCATTCTGTGGGAGGTTTCCCACGTCTGCTGATACTCTTCTCTCTCACTCTGGTTTACACCTATCTTAACTCTCTTGGCTCCCACAGAGCCTACTTCTGCTGCTGAGAGAAGTGGCTGAAGAACTGGGACCCTTCTGGCTCCATTTTCGGTCCTATTTTCTCTTGTTATTTTTCCAGCCTTCTGATTAAACCTCCTTACCAAAAGCACTCTTTGGTGACTAGCAAAGTAATTGGCCGGAGGAGGTGTAATAAAAAATTCATCTCGGATAATTAGACATTTAGCTATCATTATCCTTGAGGTTCAGATCATTTTTGTTTTCATTAGCAGGATAGTTCCCTGTGGTAGATATTTCTGATAATTTCTTGACACTGAGGGGGTCATGAGTCCTGGCATTCTCTCAGGGGTGCTTCCCTTACTTGTCCTTGCTTACCTAGCAGGAGTTGGGGGGAAGAGCTGTATTAGTCATGCTGCATTTTCACGATTTTATCTGTTACATAGGGCATCTTATGTAAGAAACAGGTTTCACTAGACTTTGCTGGGTAGCTGGCAAATTCAGTGTTGCACAGTTTGTGAAGGAGCATGTCTTTTTTTCCAATGTTTTCAGATAAATGTCATTTCAAACAGCTGTTGATAGCATTAAGATATCCCATTTGCATTTTATGTAATTCTAATTACATAGTAATTAATTTCTGGTACAATGGCAGAGTAATATTAGAATTAGGTCCTTGAAATTTTATTGCTTAATGTGAAGCAGCACTCTTTTTGTTATGAGTTCTTACATGTGAAAAGAATATAACCAGATTTCTGCCAGCAGAGCCTTAACATTTTTGATTTTTTAAATGCAACAGTGAAATTGGAAAAAAAAAAAAAAGTGGCTACTTCCATAGTGAGGAATAATCTGCCTTTGTCTACAATACAAAGAAAAGCTATACTTTTTTTTTAAGCTGCTGTTTTATAGGTTACAGTAATAAATAATTCTGAGTATTGAAGCCAGCAAAACATGGATTTTGTATATTTTAAAAATCCTGATATTTGAGAATTTGTTTTCATTCTTAATGAAAATCCAGACACAAGAAAATATTTCCCCAGAATATGTACCTAGAACATTTTCTGAAATAGTCATTGGAAAGCCATTTTGAAAGTAAAGATGGAAATACTTTGTGTGGTTGGAAGGAAGTTAATTCAGAATCAATATGCTCTCACAGAAAATACAGATGCTGCTGAAAATAAATATTTTCATTGAAGGAGTTTTCATTGTAAATATTTGTTATATTTTATTATACACATTATATCCAGGAAGCGTAATGTTTTTGGACTGCATTTACATATTTAAAATTTAAAATTATTTTGAATGCATTTTAAAAATATTTGCTAAACAACTGCACATTCAGCCTTTTATAAAACACAGAAAATTATATCACGTGTCTTTAGAAACTTAGAATTAACAGTAAACAGTAATCATTAGTTGGGTGGGAGTATTGATCTGCTCGACGGTAGGAAGGCTCTGCAGAGGGATAGGGACAGGCTGGGCAGAGGCCAACTGTATGAGNCCCTGATGCTATTGATTAAAATGTCTCATGGGTTTTCTTTCTGGCTGTTGATTTCTTCCTGCTAAGAGCAGAACTGTGCATGCTGTTCATACCTTAGGGATGTGGAAACTGCTTGTAGAGAACTGTTGATTTACAGCTCTTGTCTGTGCTGTATATATACCGCTTATAAATTCAACATTGTATTCAAAATGCAATGGTATACAAGTAAGTTGTGATCAGGTTTCACCCTGTGCTTGTCATGAATAGCTCACATTTTTAATTCACTAGGAAGGCTGCATGATCGTTCGTAACAAAGCATGGACTGAAGCAAAGTTAAGTAAACAAAACCCTGCAATAACTTGAGAGTTCCTGTTTGTTTTTAATCAAACCTGGTTTAGTTTCCTGGATAGAGATCTGCAATTTAGTTTTACACAAACATTGTGATGAACAGAGAGCTGGTAGGAAAGATAGGTGGGGTCATTAAAAACAAACTGAGCTCAGTGTTACAAATCTCAAGTTCATCCCACCTTTAGCTAATCTCGGTTGAGCTTAGTACTAGGTTTCTGCAGGCACACTTGTCGCCTTTGACTTCAGTGGAGCTCTGCTGATGTGCACGAGCTGGAAATGTGGCTGAGGAAGCTGGTAGCTTTCTAAAGCTGTCTTTATTAAGATTACTTATCTTCTTGTTGTCTCTGGCTTTTACTTCTGAGTTATGAATAACAAAACCATACACTGTAGGCACCTAGATTTCTCAGTGGTTTTATTTCATGTTTTTCAAGGATATCTCTTTTTTTTTTTTTCTCTTTTATCTTTCCCCCTAATACTTGTAGGCTCTCTTCTCCATGATGTGCTGCTTAATCACTCCCCCACTGAAGGCAAGTATGCTTTTGTATACTAAAAACTGGATAGAAAGATGAGTGAGGATCACTGTGTTTCTCCCCTTGGCTAAGGAAGCAGAGTTCCCCTTTTACTGGTGACTTGAACCTAGTTGAAATCTCACTCTAGTGTATTAACAGGTAGGCTGATAATTTGAAATGTGAAATTCCTTCATCAGTATTAGCATATACATTTGCAAGCCAACTAATGATGTGAAAATATTTTAAGGAATAACAAAACAAACTAATGTGAAGGTTGTCTATTTTCATTCCCATTTTGAAACCGGGACAAAGTTAATAGAAATAAATAAAATCACCAAATAAGTAACATCTCTATTTTTAAAATATGATATCTGCTTTGTATCTCATGAGCAACGCATTAGAGTGTCATTAGAGTTAAACAATGTTGAAGAATTCATGGGCATGTTCAGTGTTAAAAAACATGGTTAGAAGGACATTGAGACCTTCATCTTTCTTTGATAAAGTAAAGTATTTTTGAAATGAACATCTTATCAGATCAGAAAAGCTGGTAATATTGGCAGATCAGCACAACTCAGTCACCGTCAATCTGACATTTGATCAAAAGTAATGTACTGTTGGTAAGAGAGAAAGTCAAAGTAAAGGACAACACAACTTTCATATGCAGTGTTCCAAACTCAGAAAGATGGCATATTTAAACTATTGTCTCTTACCATTTCAAGTACCAAAACTACTCTTAGATCCTCATAAAAGGAATTTTGTACTTGTCTCAACCTGTTTCCTAGATCCAGACATTTGACTCTGTATCTGTTAGCTCAGGAACATATAGCACAAGAGAAGTTTGGGTTTTTTTCAGGACATTGCGGTAAAGAATGTTGTATCTAAGCTGTTGAGTATACTGCAAAACTTTTACTAATTCATTATCTTGGTCAACTGCAATTTAATTCTTTTGAAGGAATACTGGTCTTAGAGTGTCTCATCATCACTAGTTAAACTTTCATGTCTGAAATCAATACATATTGATTGGCAAATGAGTGAACCCCTTCTCAGATATTAATTTCACTATTGTTTTCCTACATTACAATCAAGTTTCCTAACTTGGTACTCCCTGCAGCTTTCTCAACAGTTATTCTCATAAGGGTGTTATCTATGTGAAATATACAGCATATAATGTTTTCTGTCCCTGCTTATGTCCTGTGGGACATGAGTCAGCTCCAGACCAAGTACTTGTACTTGGTATATTAATAATAGTATTGTGGAATAGATTAGACATATTTTAATATATTAGGCAAAGCAGCCGCGCTTTACTAATTGCACTTAACCAGTGGCTAATTTATGACTTCTGGCTTTTGGTTGGCTTGCAGCATAGGTGAGGCAAGCGTGCATTTGCCCACGGTATACATTGTAGACCTATTTTAATTAACATGCATCACTGCAGGTGAATTCAGTATAATTTCTTACTTCATAGAGATTTCTACTGAAAAGGCAGTATTTTGTCACAAAACATGAACCCCTTCCCATTAACTAGGGGCCAGTTTATATACGCTGCATCCACAGGTATTTATAATGGGCTCATTTTTCAATATACCTTGAATACAAAGAGTATCTACATGACTTTATAAATTATAAATAAAGTGTACAGGTATCTTCTGGCAAGACCAATCCAGTAGCTAACATTCTTGCTTCAGTGACAATGACTTGATCATTTTTTAAAACAATTTATACACATAAATCTCAAGATTTTGATCTTGGACACAGTCTAGAAACCCTCTGAAATGAAGACTCCTGTGAGGTTTCTGCTTCTATTTGGGGAAAAATAGTCTTTTTCTCATATTTACTTCAGGCTGAAACCAACAAGAACAGAAAGATGGAGCTGTATTATTTTTATCTTTAAAAGAATATTGTTATTTTTATTGTGTTTATTTTTTTGGTGTACTGTATTAAGGTGAATGCATTGGTATACTGAGCCTTTTAAAATGAGAATAACAACAAGCCACAAATGAGCTAGACTTTATAAATCCTATTGTTTCTGTGGTTACCAAAATCCCCTTTGAATTTCAAAATGACCTACAGCATCTCTGCATCTTTAAGAGAGCATCCATTTGCGAAGTGGGTGTTTCCTTTAGTCATTTCTCAAGTCCTGTAGGGTCAGTACATGGATTGCCCTTGTGGCATATGAGATCCACCATTGCTTTCTGCTGTGCTCTGGTACCTGAAGAGAAATACAGAAGCCCTCATGACTGACTTCTAAGTTACATGCTTGAGCATTTTGTTGAGCTGGCTTAGGGTGATCTGAAATTTGGAGGTTCTTCCCAAGATCACTAAGTAGCTTGTTTTAAATGGACTGTTAAGAAGCAAAAGCAGAAAATATTGTGAAAAGAATAAGTACTTGTCTTTCTACCAGAATACATAGGGCTTGAGATGAAAATGATAGTAACTGCCTGTGAAATGTTTCTAAATACTCTTGTGTACTGTCTCAAGCAGGAAGATACAGTGCTTGATTGGATTAAAAAAAAGTTGTTTATTAATGAGTTGTAGGCATTGTGAAATCGGGATAAAGCATGAGAAATGTCTGAACAATTATATTTGTTTCAGTGTTCCAGTTACCTAATGTGTTTATTTTTAAAATGCAGAGAAATGAGTATGGGATCAATTATCTGTGTCTTTCAATGATGGCAAGGTGTAGAGCAGGATCGGCTTCAGGTAGTCTCATCAGGATCCTTTCTGAAGGCTGTTGGAAACCTTTAGCCCAAAATCTGGTGCCACTTCTCAATAAGCTGGAAGTACACAGACAAAATAGCATAAAACCTGAAATTTGGGATGTTTTTGTTCCTTTTTAGAAAGAGGAATAATCTGACCTTTGCAGTAGAGCTAAAATGTTTCCCTGGTCATTGCTTGACTATCTGGTATGAAGTAGTAACACACAGATCAGCTTTTCCAAATACTGTTGTTGAAACCAAAGGAGTAATTTTTCAAGGATTAGGCCATAGTCATCAGAGTTTACCATGTCAGCAGAAAAACAGGGCAATATTTATTATTAGGAGCAGTTCTACTGCTATCTGCTAATCCAGCCAAATAATTTAAGGTGCATTATATCATTCTTGCCAACAGTTTTTATTACATGTTAATTATTTTATATTTATACTTACCTTAGGAATTGTGTTCTTCTAAATAAAGATCCCTGGGTCCTTTATCCTGGTTGCCACTTTTAGTAATGCAAGTATGGCCACATTTTGCTTTCTTGGCTGTATTTAGGTTTTATTGCTGTTACCTCCTCCTTTCTCTGTCTTCTAGGCACAGCCTGCTGCTTCTCTGCAGTTAGCAGCTACTTCCCCTCCTTTCAGCCTTATGGTCTGGAGACACAGGAAGGCATTACCTTTCCCCATGACCGTGGTGGAAAGGGGAAGTCAATTAACCATAACTGCGAAGAGGTGGAAAGATTTCTTTTCCCTGTTTTCCTTAGTGGTACCAGGGGAAGAGATAAACTTTGCCATCAACCTCTCTTCCTTTAAGAGAGGTTAAAATGTCTCAATCAACTGGAAGGACAACTCACAGCCAGTTTGGTCATGCCAGATAAATACCCGCATTTCCTCAAGTAGCAAAAGAAGACTTCTGAAAAAAAAAAATGGGCCAGTAATCAGACAGGATGGAAACAGGGTTAAGGTGCGAGAGAAGGTAGGCAATAGACATAAAATCGTATTAGAAGTCTAGCTGTGTTGAAATTTTAGCTTAGGCATATCAGAAGTTTTTGATCTAAAAGTCAGGAGCTGATACATTTAGTGTAACTGGGAACTTGTTATACCTACTGCAGATCAAAATGAAAATTACGCTTGTTTTGTGTATATACTTACTGTATTTGTTAGAACAATACATATTTAGTTCCAGAATGGGTTTTAAAATGGAAAAAGAATGAAAATTGTATCCCTCTCTGTGAAAAGTGATATCTGATCATTCCAATAGATCTTTTTTTAATTGAACCAGTGAGGTGCTCATACATGAAACATGATCTTGTGGCCATAATTACAATACCATTGACTGCAGTTTTTTGGCCCCTTATAATTTAGTAAATTTAGTGTCTCACTATTACTCTTTCTCAAGACATGTGCTTGTGCCGATCTAGATTACATTAATCTGTCAGACCTTTGTCCATGGTTGCCTGTTTGCACTTACTCGTTTGCAGTTCAGCATTCCTAAAGACTGTTTCTGCTGTTTTTCAGTGTCCTGTCTTTAGAACATGTCCTCAAAGATATAATAATTCCCTAAAATATTGTATTCTACATGTTCATTTTATTCTTCTGTATCTTCCAATTATTTTTAAGATAAAACAAAATGGGATTGGCAAGAAATTATTTTTCTTGTTTCTACTTCTAATTTTTTTTGTTTTGGATGGGTTCTCTTAAGGAACAGATGGAGTCATTTGATAAATAACATGGAGGACTGAGAAAGTAGATTATTTCTAAAACCAAAGGCAATCTTTTTTTTTGATAATAAAGGCTGGCATGGATATGAAATGAGTCAGAGACTTGAAATGAATAAAAAGGAAACTTGAAAATAAAGGTCACATGCAATTAGTGAGATAAACAATTTGGGAGTTATTTATTATGTTATATTTAGTAGACATGGTGGTGTTGGGTTGATGGTTGGACTAGATAATTTCAGAGATCTTTTCCAACTTTAATAATTTTATGATTTTTTAAAAAAAATATTTGTATTTATCATTGAATCTCTGAAATGACCACTGGATAATGATTCTTATAAATTGTTATTAAAAAATGAATGAATCCAAGGTAGGTGTTAAAATGTTTTTAAAAGCAGCGCTTAAGATCTACTGTGGGGAAAGAAGGTGGTAGGTTTTGGGGTTTTTTTTTTTGTCCAGTCTGATGATAAACATAGCCTTCTTAAAGAAGGCTGGCGTCATTCCTATTCAGTGGAATAGCAATATTTTCCATTTTGTATCTTTTGTCAGCCTACAGTTTGCTATTTACAAGGCATATTTAAAAGTAGTTGTGTTTCCATTCTTCCTAGGGAATGTTAAACCTGCCTGTTAAAAAGGACTTTTGCTAGTATAAACAGGATTTGGAGACACTAACTTTTTCTAGACCATGTGCAGCCCAGAAACCTCATCCTACAAAACAGATCCTATCTACTCTGCAGCCCAGTGTTGCAAAATGCAGAGATGGTCGTGCAAGGAGCTCTTGCAGATCTCAGCAGGAAGTACAATTGCACAGCACCCAGAATGATGCTGAGATCTCTGTTGTTACAGTCCTCAGCTTACAGCACATGAAGCTCTCAATAGTGCCAATGCTTTGAAAGTGCCTGTTCCATTGTCTGCAGTACAGCAGAGCTGTTTCTTTTGGATGGCTAGAGTATTTGACTTGGCCCTGGAAGTCTTAACTCATCGCTTCTTTGGATATCAGGTTATTATAAGGAGAAAACATATCCTGCAGAGCAAGCAACTACAAGAGAGGGATAGTTTAGTGTAATCCCTTGTCCTACAGGCATGGCGATGCTTTCAATTGAAATGATCAAATATATGGCATGTGTTGAGGATTTTTTTAGCTGATTAAAAACTAATGGGGAATATGAATACAAAATATTACTTGTCACTTGCATCAGTAATTAATTTAATAATCACAGACTGAGCTGTCTTCAGATAGCTAGTTCTAAATAAACTGGGTTGTTATGATGTCAACTTGAAAAATCAGTCAGATTTGAAACGGATATCAAGGACACTTTCAAAAAGTCTATTGCAGTAGTAACTGTGTAAGATAGAACTAGGTGGATGCATTAATATTTGAGCTGTCAGGTTTACTATACAATTTACATGTCAAGCATCAACCTGATGGGCTATCTTGATAAATGCCTACAAACTATACTGCTACTTAGTGTGAAAACTTTCTTGTTTGACAGTTAATATTTAAAGACTTCTAGCTAGAATTATTTCCTTTGAAACTAAATACAAGGTAGCATCTCAGGACATGAAAAAGTACTCCTTACACCTACAGATGGACGCTGGCGGTCAACAGTTGAATTGTAATATATGATAATACCACATCAGTCAGGGATCTGGGCCAAGAGAAGAAGGGCAACGGCACTGAGTATACTGTGGTATGAACCCCTTGCTCCTGTTAAGAAGACTATTATTTCTTTTGTTGCATGCATTGACTTTAATGGGAGTTTTTTCCATCAGCCTCAGTAATTGCACTGGGCCCTAACAAAGTAGATGAGTGTGGGGTTTAAGACATTTTACTTAGCAAGGGATTATTATTTAACTTTTTAATCATCAAGTATAAGTGTCTATGGGTTATTTGCTCTTCGCAGAGAAGATTCTATCCAAATTTTTGTACTGTTGCATAGAAGCAAAATTGTTATTGTCATACTGAATAAAATCCTAAGAGGAAGTTAGATATATCTCTCCATTGGTTGAAGCTGCAGGTGCATTAATAATATTTTTCTATTATTTGGTTCATATTGCCAGCAATATGAAGGACAACTCTTTGTCCTAGATCAAAATTCTGTGGCTATACTTTGTATTTCTTTCATGTCACAGGGTGTGGCTCTGTCAGACTGTAAAATCTGAAATACTGCATCTTGCATTTACAAAATTATTCTCTTTTTAATCTTAAGGTGACATCCTTGTTGAATATTCAACTTCAAATATCAACATCTCTTTCTCCTAAATATTTCTGCTGTGATGGGTTAAAGAGGTAAAAAAAAAAAAAAAAAAGAAAAAAGCCTACCGTTTACTGTTTAGTATGGGTTCTTAGTCTTTTTTATTTTTGACTGATATTTTAGAATATCAAATAAATGATTAAGGAAGGCTTATTATTTCATGTAGGAATTTTATATAATCAATTTTTGCTTTACATGTCAATATGTAGATGTGTACATGACACTGTTAACATATCTAGTGAATTTATGGTTGCTTTTTTCATGTATCCACTTGAACCCCTTGTATGCTCTCTAAACTAAAGAGATTAATTATTACTACCAAGCATTATTATTAGCAGGGATAAAAGGAGAAGGTGTAGCTTATGTCCTTTTGGAAAGAGAAGTAGGGGTTTTATTGATAACAGTGGCAAGTTTATTTCCCTGCTTTGTCAGAGAATTCCTTGTAGACTAAATCAGAAAAGGAAGTGAAGGGTAAGGAAAGAAAAGAAAAAGCAGAAAGAAAGCAAACAGGAAGTTTAAAAAGAGAGAAAATAAGAAAAATTATCTAGGCACTGAAATCGGAACTTGACATGTTAATCCTGACTAAGTCCATAAGTTAGTTTAACTACTCCTATCCTCCATACATGCCTCTAGCTGTGAAAATGATTCTGCTTCACTGAAATCCTGCAGGCTCCTACAATTTCTGCTTTTGTGCATGACCATGACTGCCTTACTCTTGCCAGAACTTAGCATCTTGGAAACATCCTGTACTTAAGGTAGATCAGGAACCTTGTTCTAAGCATTTTTCTACCTGTGTCCCTTATGGAGCTTGTGTTTGCAACAAGTAACAAATAGTCCAGGACTGGGGACCACACAAAAGACGGTGGCAATGATCCCTTCCGTACAAAGATATTGCCAGAGCATGAGTTATGTGTAACCTTTAGGTATTTCATCTAGTACATGTAAAACACAAACTGTTTTCAGACCAAGAATCAGAACCCAAGTTTTTCAATACTAGGTCAACGTCCTTATGGTCTCAGCTGAAGAAGCAATGCTCACTGTGCTTTATAATGCAAAGGAGCATGGAGACAGGATGAAGTATGGTGTTCTGGCTTACTCCCCTTCAAAGGAAAAGGAGATGGGGATTAGAGCTCTTTTGGGAGGACAGAACTGAACCTGGAGTCTGTAATGTTCAGGTGAGTGCTGTAACTCCTAAAGCTCTGCTGTGACCTACCTCTTGGTGCTATTCAAATACTGATGATAATGGATTAGGTGATAGAAGATTGTGTGATAGGGACTCTGCCTGCAGTTATATCTAGAGAAAATTTACACCCGCAAGCACAGAGACAAGTGGGACTGTGGAGCTGTTTTAACTTTAGTTTCTACTGTACCAAGTTGGGCACAGACTGTTCATCTGCAGGGGAAAGGATAGTGTGTCAGCCACTATACTAGTTTGGTGTCTCTGTCTGCCAGGTGGTTTTATGAACTATGAGAGATGATGGCATATCCTTAATATTCTTTGACAGTACAATATTTTTACTTAGACTGTCTATTCCAGAATGATGCTTCTCTGATAGAATGGCCAGTCAATCTCACAGCATGATAGAAAACAGATGTAAGATTAGGATGCAAAGTAGTTTTCCAGATACTTGGTCCCAGCATGCTGTACAACCCAGCCCTAGAGTTAACCAGCCAAGTGCTGACACATGTCTTATAGCAAAATATCACTCACAGCCACAGTTCAAAGGCCTTGCTACCCTCCAGGGCAATTAATACAGCATCACGTTCAATGGTACTTGAACCAAATCCATCGAACTCTCAGGGGAGGAATAACGAAGCAATCTCAGAGCTCAGACATGAGCAGCATGCTGCTGCAGCTGAAGTTTCAGTCTCTAAGAATACAGTCCTTCCCTAAGAATGCTTGTGTGACAATGCATTATAAAAAGTAGATTTTTCTGCTATTAAAATTTGTCACAACACTCTCATTAGCATCACTAAATAAAAGTTCAGACTCTAGATGTGGATCTCCACTTTTCAAACTATTTATCACAAAGGTAGCTCCAAATATCTTTCCCTAAGTATTTGTAAGCTGGCTGTTGAATGAGAATTTTAAAGGCAATTTAGAACAAGTAATTGAAAGATTCGTACTGTACGTATACTTTTTTTTGTATGAAGTTGTATGTATACATCTAGCGATTGTGTTAGTAATACTAATAGCTAACCATAATACCTTTTGCTTCAAGTAAGTACCTGAAGTGATCACATTTCATTTTAGAAATTATGGGCAGATTTAAATCCTAATGCTTGTATTATGCAGCATTTATTCAACTAATGGTGCTATTGAAAGTACTGAGGCGTCTCACAGTATAATTTAGTACTTGGCATGAACACGATTTGATAGCCACCTTGTACCTGGGACATCTGAAATTAACTATGACTATTATATAATTGTGTCATGCTATAGAGTGCAGGGAATAACAACAAGTGGCTTTTAACTCCTGATTTCATTTCAGCAGTTCCCACTTCGATTTCTATTTATTAGTGTATGAATGATGTGCTCCCACTGATCCTTCTATTGTGGTTATGATAGCTCAGAAATAAATAAAATCGATGTGTAGATGTGCTTTACACTCTGCTGAACATAACTTGAATATTGAATTGAATATTTTTATTCAGGCAATACTTGGGAATTCCCAAACTGGTCATGTCCAACAGAAACCAGTAAGTAGTCCAAGTTCCATTGTAATTAAAAGTAGCATGTGAAAATTAAAAAATAAAAGAGTAAAATTTCAGTTCTTTTACTGTTTAAGAAAATTAATATTTTAGTGGTGGCTCCACACATCATACTTTTTTCTTTAAGGAGAAGCTGTGCAATTCTTAAGAAGGCATGTTTACATCCTGTCCTACAGGTAAGTGCTTATGGTGGTCAGTTTATTACCAATCTGCATGCCTGAATTTATTTATATTTATCTATTTACTTATTTGTTTAAATTGATAAAACATTCATAGATGAGAAAGATGAATGTTACCAACCCTTTTTTCTTGTTTCAGATCTGCATGGTCAGTTCCATATCAGATTCTCCATACCTGTTTTCCTCCTCTATTAATTTTTCTCAGGTATGTAATTTTAAAAATTCTCTTGTAACCTGTAGGGGATAACGGTCGGAAGATCACGCGATGTAACGGAAAGAACAGGGGCCTCCGCTTTGACATGTGTATTCCTACCCCTCGTGACATATAGCTTATGGGCGGTAACGAAAGGCAGCGGAGTATATATTGCTATGCAACCTATTAATAAACGCCATTTGCAGCATCCTCATATTGGTGTCAGTGCTCATTGGCCCGGAGGTGGGGTGTGAGGTCTCCGTGCTACCTCAGCCGAACGTGGTCGGTTGCAAGAGATGCAACAGTAACCATGCTTGATTTCTCACACTCGCATGTAGATGTCATAAATGTGGACAAAGATGGCTGTTTCAGACCTCTTCTTACAACATAGGTGCTGGGATTTCAGAAACCAAATTCAATAATACATATAACATTACTTAGCCTTGATAGAAAGGGAAAGGTGGTGATGTGAAATAATGGCTAAAGAAGACAGGTGTTTTTTTGGACCAATTTAATTAGTCCCTTGAATACATACTGGTATTAGGAAGATCTGTCTTTATGTTTCCAGATTATATGATTCCATAAAGCTAGGAGTATTGCATATAAATGATTTCTTTGGTTGCTCTAAATATTGTAAGATGTCTAGTGAGTGTAGCCAAGGTTGTTGGATAAAAATCTTCTAGATAAACTATATTTTCTTTTATTTTTTTACTGGAACATACTTACATTTTTCCAGTGGGATATTTTCTGGTTTTGGGTTTTTTTGTT
>VZTL01001977.1:0-17225 GCA_013400535.1 Scopus umbretta
ACTATGTGCAGAGCAGCAAAAGTAGAATGAGCACATACAGCCTAACAGGGAAGCAACAGGAAGAAACAGAAACAAAAAGGTATGAATCTAAAAGCTACATCCTGAAGTCTGGTAGCAGAGTAATATAGAAGAACCAGGTTAGCACACTACGATTTGGCTATGAAACATCATGAGAGCAATACTGTAGTGCAATGCCAACCTGTCACACTGTGATAAATCTGCACAGCTCCATACATTGACAAGGTTCAGCTTTGATAGCTTGTACTAAATAGGCTATGTGAGGTCAGAATCAGTAATCATAAAAAGCTACCTTGCTTTGTGAGACCATGAAGAAAAAAACAGTGGCACTGTATTCTGCATCATAATAAAAATATTTCAAATAAATTCTGAAATAAAGTTTTTTTAAACTTCCAGACCTTGTATTCAGGGGAAACAAAAAAGGTATTATGTCTTTAGCAAAGACTTCCTTGATGTAAAATATTTGCTATTAATGTTAAAATAACTTAATTTTAAAAAAAAACCAACAACAAAACAAAACCCCCAACCAAATAATGATAAACAAATCTTTTCTTTGAACTTTTGATTTCATGATGCCAAGCATTAAAAAGGCTGGGGTGGTTGGACAGTAGATTCTGAATACTACCACATTTAAAAAGACATTAAGCAGTATGTGTGCACTAATGATGTTATACCACACATGGTCTAATCCACATTTGCTGTTGCTTGAACAACATAGGAGACGATAGTTTCAGCCTACTCATAGTAGTGATATTTCTCTGGACCAAATTATGGCACACCAGCCTCCTAACCAGCTATCTCCGACCTCAAGCATAAACTCCTGCCATGACTATCTTATTATCTGCCTATATGGAACAAACAGCCAAAGTGAAAACTCAACAAATAACATACTTCAAAATATCAAGGGGAGCTAGTTCTTCTCATTAGAGCAGGTAGATGATCAATCAGCGTGAACTAAGTTTCAAACATAACTCAGTTCCCCCAAAACCAAAAACACCACACTTTGTAGCAACTACTGAAATGCTTTCATAGAAGGGCTGAACTTGAGGGCTGTTACTACCTGACTGCTCCTGCTCTGTCAGCATAAGAACACAGACCCAGCTCCTCTATTATTGCCACTGTACTTCCTGAACCTACCTCTGTCCCACCTTATAATATCTTGTCCATTACTACTGGCCACAAGAGGTAGGAAGTGGAACAGAAAGGGGCAGAAAACTGGAAATCAGGATAATACAGGATTTGCTAGTCTTCAGATGGGCAATCAGGAGTGTCTTCAGGGTTAATTTAAGATGATACAAACTATATTGACTGAATAACAAAGTTAATGGAAAAATTCAAAGTAAATAGTTCAACTTTCTGGCTCGGGTAAGACTTTAATTGTATTTTCATCTTTCTAATTTTACTCTTAGCAGGAAATCTGTAATAATTGAAGGACAATAAACCTTGGGGCTTTTTCCTTTCTGCTGCTTCCTATTAGTTTGTTCAGGTTAATGAGGTGTGTCTCTCCTAACCTTGATTGTAACAGGGGGTAGGGAACTAATCTGACATCTACACTCCTTAGCACAATCTGGTGATGCTTTAGGAATTCCCTAATAATTTCTTTTTGCCCTTGATCAACAGGTTTTTTTAACACTCAAATGTGTCTTCTGTTAAGACAGTTTTCTACTGCACATGAACGCTTTACTATACAGAAGTTTGTAAGTCCGAAGAACTCTTCAGCTTCATCTGGGCATAGCAGTTTTCTTTGCTATCTGCCCTAAACAACATTCATTTCCCACTTGAGAAGGTTGCCTTTTAGTTTGTTGAAGTAGTTAATGAATGTAAAATGCTTTTTGACTCTTAGGGAAGATGACAACTTGCAAAGTTCAATATATTTTAGGATGTACTACAATAAAGAAGGGTGTATGAATAAACATGGTGTGCACTGGCTCCATAGTGTTCGTGTTACACCTGGTTGCAGTCTTCCTCTGGCCCGGCTCTGCTGTGTCAAGTTGCAGAGAAAATCAGCACATTTTGAATGCCTAGCCAATCTGTCACTTCACCTTTGGTTTCTGCACATGAAAGAGAACAAAAACTGACATATATTTGTGAAGACACTATTTACCCTGAAGTGCGTGTTTGCTCATTGGTTTTATCTGAGCCACTGGAAAATGTGCATGTTGGAGAAGGCGTTCCTCTCACTTCACCAAGCCACAGCTACAAAACAAGAAAAGCCTCAAAGCAGAGAGAGAAAGGCACCTGCCAATGCAATTGCAATCAACCCTTCCTCTACGACCCTGAGGAAACAAAAAAGCAGTGTCTGTCTAAAGTAGCACAGAGGCTGCTGTTTCTTGCAGGATTTGTATTCATTACTAAGAGCATCTAAGCAAGTTACAGTAAGGAGCTGGAAGTACCTCTGAAGACTTCAAGAATCTGAGCAATGGGGTAGCACACAAGGATGAAACTGGGATTAAGCAGCTGGATTTAGGCTGGAGATCAGCAAGTCTTTTGGAGTGGTGGAATTAATAGGACAGAACTGCCTTTCAAAGATTAGCTTATGTAAACCAGTAAAAATTGAATCTGGCACACAATAATCCTGTCAGACAAGAATTCTCTTGTCCCTCCATAGACAGAGTGTACAAATTAAGAGGCTTCTCAGTCTACACTTTCTATGATTAACAGCCTTACTCTTCGTCAGCGTGTAGGGACACTTTTGTTATACAAAGACACAAAGTGGAGAAAAACCATCACTTTTGTTTCATGTTTTATTTGTTACTGCTACAGGGATCTGCATGGTGTTTGGTTTTAAATGTTCATTGTGAGCTTCTGCATAACATGTTTGCCACTCACTAAGCTTGGCTTTTTCATGAGTGTCTTTCTTGGGTCATCTGTCCATATCTTATTTGCAGTTGATCATAATATCAACAATATTAACATTAATTAACATTGAATTCTCAATCTATTAAAAAGCCTAGTAACTAACAAAGTTCAGACAGTACTTTGGATATTGCACCCTGTATGAATCTACAGATTTCTAAATTGTGGCTATAGTCAGACAACAGCAAAGCAATCTACTTTAGTAGAGGCATGTCCTGCAGTTCAGCCATCTTGACCTGGCAATTCTTTGTGTGTATACTTAATATTTTGACACTGTCTTCCATCAAATCATTGGACTGGAGATAATAGAGATTAGTAGTAATACATTTATACATATATCTAATTGCAGAATGCTTAACTTCACTGCCAAATAAATTATCACTGAACTGTAAAACGTTATTGCTTGAGGTATATCATCTCTAGAGAAACTGGATATTCATAAGCACCTGTTTAATTGTAATACATTCTGCAAAGACTACCTCACAGAAATTAAAATATCCTTTAGAACCTGTTTTGCTTCAAGGACCATATTTTTCTTATGCTATCAATATGGAAATTTTGCTGGATTCCACTTGAGTTTTCGCAGGTGACAATGCTTCGATGCTTCCTAAGTGTTGCTGTTCTTCCATTCACTTTTTGGTTCTCAGATGATCTTTGTGTAACTTTTTCAATGTTTTTGTGGAACATTTTAATGATCACATCCTAGTCCTGAAAATCCCCCCCTAAACAAGTAAGGAAGGCCCAGAATGTTTTCCAAATCTCACACTGCTAATAATTTCAGTTACATCTAGCAGTGTCTCCATTCTCATCATTAGTATTGTCAATCTCATTTCGCATTTTGTCCCAGACAGAATAGTGTTCTTTGAAAGGAAGATTGATACTCCTACAATCTAGGTTGGAACTTTGCTCTTCTCATCTGCTGTACTTTAGCTACAAAGTATGTCCCATGTTCTATACTCTATTTAGAGAACATATATATGTGTTTAAAACTAATCTCTGTTGTTTTCAGGCCTCTCTCTGTCAATGGCAATAAGTGGTTTATGGGCAGCTTCAGCTAACATGGACCTCTGTGAATAGGCACAAAATTTCTCATACTCGTGCATTAAGTATGAGATACTCAACTATGTAATACTAGTCTCCAGTTCTGACCATACTCTGTGTCATATCTAGCTTAGTCTCACACTTGCTGAGGAAACCAAATTTAGAGTTTCTTTAATAACTTAATTTCACTCAACTCTATTCACATTTGCATCCTGTGAACATACTTCCAACAGAGTAGTCAAAGGCTTCTGTTTGAGCATCTACAATAGGTACTAATTTCCCTACATTGTCCATGACCATGTCTAGGAATCATTAAAAAAAAAACATAGGGGTCATATGAATGCTGGTAGAAGCCTTATCCTTATCTGATCTGCTTGAGCACCTTCTTCTAGGAATGTTATTTCGAATACATATAATTTACATTTTTGTCTACATTTTCCCAGCTTTTCAAAG
Organism: Scopus umbretta; assembly: GCA_013400535.1. Classification (NCBI taxonomy): domain Eukaryota; kingdom Metazoa; phylum Chordata; class Aves; order Pelecaniformes; family Scopidae; genus Scopus; species Scopus umbretta. The sequence goes on from VZTL01001977.1 coordinate 4,369, forward strand.
CTACAGGAAGCCTGTGGTTATGCTCTTCCACAGCATTTCCACAGATCAAAACATTATCTGTGAAGACTTACCCTCTATGCTATCAAAGATATGTTTTATTTTCCAGTAAAATAGTCAAGTGCCAAAGAAAGCCCAGAAACCAGTCTGCAGAAACAGCAGTTTCTAATGAGAGAGAGTGCTCTGTTTCTTAAGGTTACTGGCCAAAATCTGCTGATACCAAATATTTTTCCATGGTTGATGCATCCACCATAAAAGACATTTAAGTATGTCTTTGTTTAACTGGTCAAAAACATTCACATCTATATATATTTAGCTTGTCATTTGGAGTGAATAGATAGGGAGGAGGTACTAATTCTTTTATCTGCAGTGACTGATATGTAATGTCAACTCTCTTAGTTCCCTTGATTGCTCTGTGATTCTGAGGGAAGTGGCCTTGCTCCATTTTCTTTTTTTCCTTAGTTTTTGAGAGACTAGAATTTTCCAAGGATCTTGGAAATAAGCTTTTCCACTTGTATTCTGTCCTCCTTAGAAAGCTTCCCTATATCCTGGAACACATTTCTGATATTTACTACTGTTGTTTGAGTTCCCTGCTTTCCAAAACGTTGCATGTTTTAATGAATTATACATTTTATTCTTTGTAGCCTTAGTACCTGCAACTTCAAACATTTGTTATTTACCCATGCATTTATTTTATATGCTTCCTCAGTGGGGCTAACTATAGAAAGCCTGAATATAAGCAAAATCTTCAGTTTTGCCCACTTATCTGACACTATCAGTGTTTCTCCTACAGTGCTAATATTTTCTGGGATCGTGTTGACTTGAGCACTGATCTCCAACTTTGTCCAAAATTGTCCATTACTCCTCTGAGTTTCCTTATCTGCAGTGATACTGTTGTCATTCTTTGTTCATGCTGTGGGCATAAATTATCACAACTTACTATGACCTTTTATTGCATTTACCTCTCTTTTCCTAGTATGAGGCAGCTCTTCAGCTTGTGGCATTTGTCACAAGAAGCACAATTTAACGTCCTGATTTCTGTCTTTAGCTTTTCTTTGCCTGTTAGCTTAGGTCTTGCAATTCCTTATCTGATCTGTACCTCAGTTACCTCCCTAAAATGACCAGAATGTCTCAACACCTTTATTAATTTGCATATTAATGTATGTTTTCAACTTTTTTTTTATATTCTCATATGCATCACTCATACTTCTTTATATAGCATGCAGTACTCTGTGCAGTTCAATCATAAAGTCTCACAAAGGCATATTTTACAGAACTATTGGGAAACTAATGGAAAAATCAGTTACTTCCCAAACAACTATTATCAAAGCTATTTTCAGAATGCCGTTCCCCCCTCCCCCCCCAAAAAATATACTCAATCCTCTTCCAGTTATTCTCCATGGGTTTGCAGGTTCTAGGTGTGATGGTGATTATAGCTATTCTCTTCTTTTGTGCAGAGGCTTTTCTTAATCAGCAGTCACCAAAGAACTAAGTGTTTGATAACATCCACTTCGTTCATTGTCTATGTTGTATCAATGTGTTTGCATTGCTTAAGATGAACCTCTCCGCAACAACCCATTGAAATGACTCATGCAAAACCTTTTTTTCATTAAGATACAACTCCCATGGCTCCTGCACTGTTTTCTACTGAAAAAAAATTACAGCAAAGAATTATGTCATGAATCTCCCTGCACATTTATTTTAAATATGAGTTCAACCAGAGGAAGCCAACATTCTTATTTCTACCTTTCACACTTATAATTGCATCTTCCTAGATGGATGTTTTTTATGGGGATGAGTGTGATTATATTTCCTGTGCTAGCAGGAAACGGGTAGAATGGTTACAGATGGGAATCTCTTTCAGTACAACATCTGAAGTCTGGGTCATTCCTTACATTGCAACAGTATATACTAGGCATCTCCAATCTTCAGTTTGCTTTCAGTTCTCTTGCTCTCAATTCCAGTTCAGTGAAAAAAATTGTGGTCACAAAGAATAAGCATTTTCTGACTGTGAAGAGGTTTAATTTTGAATTTTGCCAACTGTGATGGTTTATTGTAACAAAGACTGTTTTTGCTGTGTAAAACAGTTATTTTTCTTGAATATGTGTTTCCTCAACATTCAGACAGAATTCACAGCAAAGCCATACACCCATAACTTTAACATTGAATACAGTTTTCTTTCTATATAAAAGGACAGCAAGGCTTTTGCAGAGTACTCTGTTATCACAAAAAACAAATCAGGAGATCAACCATTACTTCACTCTGCTATCATCATCTCTGGCACATTAATTTGTTTAAACAAACAGAACATTTGAAAATTTAATTGATGGCTGTGTCACATGGTGACATGTGACATGTCACAGCAGTGACACCATTCGACTCACAGATTTCTTCCCTTTTTAGCTACTAGCAAACCAGATCAGTCACCTTCCACAGAATAAGCTGAGCTTGCTCAAAGCACCAGAAAACCTTCCTCCCTCATACTGCTGTTCTGTTAGCACCATTAAGTCAATTTAGCCTGACCCCACAAAACAGGCTGTACCTATTTGCTTGTGGTCAGAGTTGCAGACCAAAAATGCACACACGACCACATGTATTTCATCTACAGCTGAAGGTTAAATCTTAGTCCCCAGGAAGTGGCAGAGGTCCAAGTGACTTAGGCAGAGCCAAAGTCCCACATGCAAGTATGTCATAACAATATAGGGTTTTTTTCTGAAATGTTCTCATCCTAGGCCTTGCACAGGCAATATTCCACATAAAAGAAATTCTGATTGGTCTGCAAATACTTACGCATCTTGTATTATCTTCTTGAAGCTGAGGTATGTCAGAAGAATGATGGGAATTTACAACGATGCTTGAAGTACAAAATTTGGAAAAGCTTATAAATACAACAGAGTGTCATGGGCAATCATTATATCAAACCCAGATGCACTCTCTTTGGGTGAACATTGAGAAAATGTCTTAGGTTTGTTTAGAGAAATTCCTAACCTTATTTCCTTAACACTAACAATGAAGAGCATCCCAAATGTACAGAAAAACAGATTCTCATCAATGCATAAATACTCCACTCTCACTAGTTTTCATTCACGAATGTAATGAAGTAGGAGACACCATGCAGTTGAGGATTTACAACCCTAAGAAGATCGGTAAATAAAAGCAACAGATTAGCCCAATATTATATCAAGTCTCTTCTGGTGGACTTAATAGGCAATATATATGAGTTTTAGAAGAGCTGTTGGAATGAGTTGCATCTAAATCAGGAGCACACATAGTCAAGTAGGCTGACAAGAATCTATCTTTTAACTTGATGGCAGTAATGCCTGCAGAATTTGGAGAGATTTATGCCAGGACTCAAGGAATATAATATTCCTCTTGAATAACTAATTTTTGCAATCAATGTACTGTGAGTGATACACTGCTGCCAGGAAAGATTTGTGGCCTGCCTGAAGTACCAATTACCTTCCATTTTCTACAGTAAAAGTGTCTGGTAACGTGAGTGATAGCAGCAAATTTTACACATCACTAATGATGGAAATGAATGTACTTTCCATCGTGTCTAGAAACAAATTTTGTAAATAACATAAAATAAAATACAGAAAGGGAATAATTTGGATTTGTGCAAGAAAAATTTGTTTAGTATTTTTACATTTATTTTTTTTCTTCCAATGATACTTCCCATTATAACTGATTTTTCAACCTCAGGTCACACTAGACAAGAATATTATTGGGAGAGGCTAATTCTGTTAAAATAAAGGGTGAACCAAGATGGCATAATCTAAAACCAGCCCAGTGTGAACTAAAATTCTATCTAAACCAATGCTTCAAATCTAATTAGATTCCACTTCTGACATATACCATGGAAAGTCTTTTGAATTTCGTAGGACTGGTTTTGTGTTCCAGACACAAGTCCTCAAGGACTTGTCAAGTCCTTGGTTTTGATTGTGGGAGTCTCCCATGTGATCCTGTCTCATACACTGTAATCACAGTGCTGGAAAATTATGGATTCCCAGAACAATCAATGGCTTCTTTCTTGCCAGATTCAACTGACCAAACTGTTTGAATAACTCTATCTAAAGCACTGATTTCCTGGGGACTTTGACACTGCCTCCCACAGCATTCTCCTGGGGAAGCTGGCGGCTTATGGTGTGGACAGGTGTACCCTTCGCTGGGTTAAAAACTGGCTGAATGGCTGTGCCCAGAGAGTGGTCATGAATGGAGTTCAATCCAGTTGGCAGACGGTGACAAGCGGTGCTCCCCAGGGCTCGGCATTGGGGCCAGCCTTGTTTAATGTCTTTATCAAAGATCTGAATGAGGGGATTGAGTGCACTCTCAGTAAGTTTGCAGATGACACCAAGCTGGGCGGGAGTGTTGATCTGCTTTAGGGCAGGAAGGCTCTGCAGAGGGATCTGGACAGGCTGGATTGATGGGCCGAGGCCAACTGTATGAGGTTTAACAAGGCCAAGTGTTAAAGTGTTTGGTTAGAACAACCCCATGCAACGCTACAGGCTTGGGGAAGAGTGGCTGGAAAGCTGCCTGGCAGAAAAGGACCTGGGGGNAGAAATATTTTTTTCTAACTAAGCAAATGTTTCAGGAATTTGAGTGAAAAGATAGTATATAAACTCACATTTTTTCCGACTAAAAAAAAAAAAAAAAATTTCTGTGCCCCAAAAAAATAGGCTGAAGCCAAAATGTAGGTCAGACTTGTAAAATGGCATGAAAATAATCATCACTGAGGAACAGAGAATGAGCTTAGATTACTCTGAGTATTTGAGAAATGGTGAGCATTTCAGAATTGTCTTTGGAGTGTACCCAAAAGAGAAGTTTAGTAGGTCTTTAAATACGCTCCTAAGAATCAATGGACCATAGGGGAATGCATCAGAAGTGCCCATCCATTGGTCCTAAGAAGAAATTTTCAAGGCCTAACACACATAAACGCACAGCCATTTGGAAGCTTAGTTTGGAAAGTGGATGATTCCACAAGTCTTTTTTTTGTGTGTGTGTGTGTATGTGTGTTTATTAGCAGTGAGATATTTCTTAGCTTTGAATGTGACAATTAGAATTTTTAGGTACACAGGGGATTTTTTTTTCCCCAAAACTGCGAATATGGAGTCTATGTTGGAATTTTAGCCCAATTAGTGTCATCAAATACCAAAGACTTTCATGTACATGCTGGAATAATATAGTCCACTACACAGCTCACTGCACTACGTGGATCCTATTTTGTCATTTTCAATATTTCTGTCTTTTGTAGCACATCTTTTGGCTCAGCTGCTTATAAATTGCTACAAGGTGTTCCAAGCCAGACATGAAACTGTAGGTGAGCATCTGGGGTGAGAAGAGAATAGCACCACAACTGTGATATGTCATTCATAGGCAATATCCCCATGCATACTATTGAGGTACACTAGGTAAATAATAGCTGTGCAAATATTTTTTTTTTCTCAGTTTTAAATATAAATACGATGTTTACCACTGTGCAGGAATACAACTTTTATCTTGACAATTGCCCTGTGCATTCCTGACAATTGCCCTGTGCATTCCTACTAGGCTCAGGCAAGTAGGTTCCATGCTTCAGCAGTCAGAGGTAACCTCTGGTCAGAGGAAAACCTGGAATGGGCAGAGGTACATAGTGGGAATCATAAGGGGATCCAGCCTTGCATCTCACTTCCATGCCACTTCAGTTGTCTTTGGAGCTTACTGAGACACGGGAGCAGGTTAAACAGCTTAGAAGGAGACGTTGGTATCTGACTGTTCTGAGTGAGGTGAAAGCTCCTTTGCCTGGGCTATGTTACTGGAAGTAATAAGCCAATTTGACAAAAGAAACAATGATCAGAAAATCTGCACATTAGATCTAGGATCCAATTACTGTAAGATGAGGTGAAAATAAAAGGAAAGCATACATTTTTACTGGATACACTGTCATAATCTGGGAATGATAGTATGGAATTGATATCGTTTTCAATAAGAAAAGATTTGAAGAGCCAGGGCTTAATTTAATGATATCCTAAGTTCCGTCTCAGTTAAACCGTCCTTAAAGAAAATATGATATAAATGCCTCGGAAAAGATCTTAGATGCCTTTCCAGTCCTAATGGCCAAAATTCACAGAACCAAATGATAAGCATAGTAAAATATCTTTCTCAGCTGTTCAGTGGGTGGCTGTGCATGTTGAGAAAAAATTACAAGGACAGTATGGAGCCAACTGACAACCTTCAACCATGCTAGAAAACAGTTAATGGTTTGTTAAGTAATTCTCCTATTGTAGCTGTTACCCGATTTAACCTTCCTCAAATTTAAAAAAAAAGGAAAAAAAGGCAGAAAACACCTCTTCAGCGAGGTGTTACAAAAACTTTATTCATGATGACAACCTGACACTATTGAGACTGTAAGGAGTGAAAATGTGGCAGGAAGCGTGGCCTAACAGGCCATCACATGCTTTAAGCAGTGCAGGAGGAAAACCCTGTAATTGACAACATCAAACATTTACAGAAAAATCATGAGGAATTAAAGTTGATGGAATGCCCAGTTCCATCCAGGAGAGAAGGTCAGTAGAAACACTCATGAAAATCTGTCTGGAAAGATTTAGCATGTTGCGCAGGGAGACAATATTTTCCCCTCTATTGGTACAATCAAGTTCTTTGTGCTGATATTGGTGGAAGGCAAAAGATTAGATCTTCTGCTCCCCTGAATGTTCTGGAGTCACTTATGACCAAGCTGATTCTGTAGCAATTTATAGCTACTTTGAACTAATATGAGTTACAGGCATTGAAGAACCACGAACAGAAACTATACACACACTGCACAACTAGAGACTATGGTTCTGATTCACCTGTTCTGTTCTGATTCACCTTCAAAATCTCTTGTTATTTTCTGCATCCAGATAGGTACAGATCACAGCCAGCATGGGGAGAAAAAGTACCATCATGATGGGTCTAGTAACACCTCTCTCTCTTTTCTGATGTCCCTGAACGTGAAAACTCAGGTGTTGGACCTCGTGGTTTTACATGTCTCAAGGCAGAATTTCACAATTCTCCACTCCTAGATCCAGATCTGTTCTTACCCATTCAGTATGACTGAATTCAGGCACCTCTTGCACTGCCCTGTTTATAATATGTCATTTAAGAATGGTCACAGTGGATCAGACCAAAATTCCACCTGGTCTAGAACCCTCTCTCCTGCAAAGGCCAGTGGCAGTATTATGGGAATAGTAAGAACACAAGGAAAGCATGCAGTGACCCTTCTCTACAACGCTCCTTTGTCTTCCGTGACAACACAACTGTTTTCTGTGCCAAAGGTAGTGTGCGTCTATCACGTTTCCCTCCCAGGCGCAATGAGCCCAAACACTTCATAGCTATGCCAGCACCCTATTAGGCAGGGAGGGCAATGCTACCAGCAAGGAAGGAAAGGAGGACAACTTCCTTCCAGCTTCAGCCCTTCCATCTTCTGCTTCTTGAGCAGATGGGCTACGCACTTGAGGGGAGACTGTGGCACAGCTAAACCAAGCGATACTATGCAGATCCAGGAATGGCCTGTAGAAGGCTTCACAGAGAAGGTGCAAGGCTAATATAATTCATACTGCAATGGCTCTGGTGCCTAATAATGTGGATCGTACTTGATATCACACACTTCTCCAGTTGTTACACTGTGTATTGCTAGTTCCCACTCATTACTTCAGAAGTGGCAGAAAATTTCTTAGAATACAAAATATGTAACCAACAGTTTTGCATATGTAGGTCTAATCAGTATACACTGATTTAAGTGATTTTCATTTAAGGAAATTATTTCGAGTGCTCTGCCTGTTGCATAGGCAGGCTGTGAACTTTTTTTTCCACAGTACTGCCAAGATGTTCTACTGCTATTTTTTTATTAATCTGAGCCTGCCTTTAGAAAGGATTTTATTCGCCTTGAACCTGAGTTATGGATGTAAAAATCATGTTGCTGCAATTACACAACTGCTACCAGAAATGCAGTGAACATGTAAGAACTTTATGGCATGGTACTGAGTCCACAAGCACACAGAGTTCTGGAGTCAAGTAGAGCCAGGGATAGAGATGAGGTTTCAAACAAGAGAGGAACCACAGAAAAGGAGAATAAAGTTGTAGAAGACTACAAAACACTTAGGGAGAAGACAGGGAAGTTAGAAAACACGGACACTGTAGTCCACAAGGCCTTGTATGTCAACTTTTGCTCGTTCTTGCCTTTGTTATCTTGTATTAACCCCAACACCCTTTAAAGGCTTCAAGTAGGAAAACAATGACACAGCTCTGTGGAACAAGGAAGGCTGGAGGCACTTACATACTGTAAAGGTGTGGCAATTTAATGACAAGTCTCCTGGGGACTAGGTCTTTGACTCCTGTAATAACCAGCAAACCAGTACAAGTGTGTCTATGTGTGTTTAATTCAATCCTCATTTCACAATCTCGCACTCTTCTGTAGTCTTCTTAGCTGAAGTAATCTGGAGATGCAGGTTACCTTGAACACCAGTTTCTAGTTGATGGTACCGGTAGCTAGCATGTTTGTGATCTAAAAATTATTTCTGCCTTGAGAAGCACTTTCTTATTTCATACAGCATTTGTACAAAAAGCTACAGGATGCTCCTGAGCAGAAAAATGTTGTTTACAAGAGTTGATTCCATGCTTCAGAATATTGTTGTTATTCCAAATTGCTTTGCAAGACAGTGGCCCAGTGACTCACAGATCACGTACGTGATGATCTTGTATAAGTGCCGTGTCATTTTTTCACCCTTTAGCCACACTGGGAACCAAACAGTCTTTTCCAAGGAACTAGTTGATTGATTTTTACTTCTCTGCAACTATAAATGGCACGCAGACACTTCGAGAACTCCACAGTCTACTCGTATGTGGAGGAATCAATGGATTAAATGAGCTTTTGGTACACAACGACGGAATTATTTCAAAAGGCTGGGCTCTCTGAAGAAAGTCAGTGAAATTAAAGTCCTTACCACCTCTTCTTTGCCCTCTTCATGAGAAAAGAGAATAAAAGCATTATCATATAATGTCTGTCACTAGCCAATACAGAATGCATTTGAAATTCATACTTTCCAAGCAGAAAGAAAATTATCATATACAGAAAACAAGAGAAGAAAGTTGCAAGTAATTGCAAATATCTTTTACTGGAACTTTTCACTATCGATTTTCAAGCATTTTCCTATCAGAAGCAGAGGGGGTCTTCACTCAAACTTCAGAGAAGTATCAATGTGAAATATTGAGGGCATAATTATTTAAGACCTTTTTTGCCAGGGAAGGAAAATTGCATTCAGTGATGAGGAGACATGAATTTAGATATTTGAGGTAGTGAACTACTGACATTGTTTTTAGACGATGATAATTCAGGAACACAGTCTGCCAGGGAAGTGTTAGCTTTGTTCCTCTGCTCACTGTCCAGACAACATAATCTCGGTACAGTCTTTTACTTGTCCTGACAGTAGTTGGTAATGAACAGGTCTAGGTTTGTTTCACTTTCACCTTCACCTTCACCTTCATATTTGAAAAATAGAACATACATGCCCAGACTACATGGAGGAAAACACAGTTCATGGATTCTGCTATGTCATCTGGATTTCCTACTCATGTGTAAATACAGTACTTCAGACAGGAACGCTGTTCACACATGCAAACTAAGCAGGCTGAGCTATGCACAGTAACTGCTACTGGAGAACAAAATTCATGCAATAAATTGGAGTGTGGTTTTTAATTCTCCTAAGTTCTGCTACAGTTACATTTTCAGTACAGTAAACCATCTAAATTGAATTACTGCAACACTATTTGAAGCCAGAGGTGTTCCTAACTTTCCTGGGGTTTGGATGAAGGCAGAAGGCATTTGAATGGAAAGCTGTTCTGTCTGTTCATCACTGTCCATTTTGCAATCCGAAAAGTTTGAGATCAAATAGACTTTATATTTTGTTCCATCTCTTCCATTCACTTGAAAATAATTTGCTATCATACTTATTTTTTACTTTAATTTTCTGGGTAGAGACTGGGATACAAAAAAGATTTTCTGCATGTTAATTTTCCAACTATTGACTTTAAATGAACCTAATAATATTCCGACCTACAAATGAGGGCTGCCACACTCACAAGGACAGAGTTTTAACAAGACCACTAAAGGTCCATAACCAGCTGCAGGTAAACAAATGTTCATATACCATCCATTTCTCTCATAGACATAATGTGCAACTTTCATGTCACTTACCTGTCTATTGACCAAGATCCTATCAATTCGACCTATAAGCTTTCAGAAAGAGAACTTTCTTTAGTATCACAGCACCACTTCCACTTTGATTTTCCTAGATATTCTTACCAAAGTATTGGTAAAGACTTATCCACAGTCTGTGAGAAAAAAAGCAAACTTGCCTGTGGCAGAGAACTATGCAAATGGACATGAACTCTAGATTTTCTTCTTTGGTTCTGTTTCTTTTTAAAACATGCTTCTACCAGCACCATTCTTGCATATTTCTTTAGGTGTAATCTTTTTTTGCCTATTTTCTTGACAAAGAGGGAAAGGGACAAAAAGGTGTTTTTGAAATATCACTATCCCTATTTTGGAGAAAGCATATATTCCAGCTGCTACTTTTGCCAAAGAGAGAGACCAAGTACATGGTTTAGCTCCTTTACAGTTATCTTTGGTCATGAAAAGGTAAATGTTCTGTTATGTGGCTGGTTTTCTTTTCTTTTTGAAATAGGGATTCAATATGTATATATAAAGGTAAGCATTCTCTTATTGCAAAAAAAAAAAAAATTAACAGAATTTCTCTTTTCTGACCTCTGGCCTCTCTCAAATGGTGTGCAGATAATAACCAAATCTTTGTTTACACAGTACCTGAAATGGATCATCATTGCACAAAGATCTGAAAACTGAATCAAATCTGCATCAAAATAAGGTCACAGTAGACTGTAGAAAATTTGATCTCGGATGGATTATCACTTTCCCTTCTCCAACTTAATTTACAGCTACACATTAAATGCTACAATGCATAAAAGCTTTTTGGTATGGAGTATAATAACCAAGTGAACTGTTTTATTTCTGATTGTCAGTACCGACAAATGAGATCTGCTCTAGTACCCACAGTGCACAGCACTCATGTAGGCTGTATTTCTTCTGGGCATTTATGACCTTGGGTGGTTGAAGGCACCTTGCAGCCTCATGTCTGACCGTAATTAAACACTTCAGATCAAGTGAAATGCCAGAACCTTTACTATTTGCCATCACTGGGAACCTACTTGGAAAGGAGCAACAAACTTCAGCTTTTCAAACAGAGCAGAGGGTGCCCATTCTCAGTGTCAAACTCAGCCAGTACAGAAGGCCAAATTTCAAATGTTTGAATTATTTTCTGTTGGCTGTGGTACAAAACTAGGGCAACAGACTTCAACAGGCTACCCAAAGGTAGATTACGCTCCTTCATGCAGAAGTGTGTAATTTCCTTTTATTTGTAATGTTCATTTATTTCTAATATCTTAAGTGCCTTATTACAGCATTCAGGATCATACTGAAAATGAGATGGCCTTTAGGACCAGTAACCATTCTACACTTTCCCCTTCCTCTCTTCTCTTCTCCCTGACCATTGCTACTATTTACCCTTTTCATTTTCCTCCCTATAGCAATTTCCTGTCTGGGTTTCACACACAATATTTTTTTCCATTCATCTCTTTAACAATTAGCCATTAAATGTTCGTGTTTTAATTTTAATTAGCATTACTTCCAAAAGAGATGAATAGGAAACCAGTGCATTCATATTTCAGAACTGTTGTTTCAGATTGGATGCTCACTGCATATACCACTATAATATCCGGTTCCTTTCAGAAAAGCTGTCTTTCAAACTAGATGAACTAAAAAACACTTAAAGGTGGGGAAGAGGGAAGAACAGAAGCAAAACCTTTGATACAACAGGATCCAGGCCCCTATGAGGGCACCCAGCACAGCTGTTTTGGACTTCATTAGGCACCTTTCAACTGAACAGAGCCACCGACATTACCAAAGTATTCTGTCCTTTCACTTCTTATGTTTATATTAATTCTAAAAGGAGCACAAATGTCACCATCTTGTGGTCCCTAGTCACTTTTTAAAATACAAAATTAAATAAAAAAATTCCTTCCCAATTTGTTATTGTGCCAAATCTGCTCTTTAGCTCACTTAATCTCTCTCCTTTTCTAATGCTTTCTCACCTAAGTATTTATGAAGAGTAAACAATTCTCCGTACAGTGGCAGGCCAAGCAAGACAAGCTTTTTCAGGATCTAAACTACTCAATAGGGCTAGCCTGAAGCAGTCAGTGCTTTCACCTGGCTCAGCTCACCCATACTTGCTTAGTCTTGCATATTTGCATGAGCACAGCAGTGTTCCTGTGCTAATTAGTGCTGCCACTCAGCACAGCTAAGTTAGCTGCAACAAAATGCTGACATTATCGTATTACTTTCAAATTTAGAGCTAGCTTTACCGTAGTTGCTCAGGTCTCTGTACAATGCTGCACTGCACAGTGTACCCATACTCTTAACATCCTCCTGTAGAGCACATTATCTTCCCCTGACCATCCAGCTAGTCCTTCCTTGCACTTCTTCCAGTTTGGATTGCTTCTCTTCAACATGGGTGTCCAGGGCTGTACTCTATAGAGGAGTTCTCAGCAGAGCCTCGTACAATGGCATTAGTTCTTTCCCACCTCTGCTGGAAATACCATACCTAATACATACTAAAAATCAAATCTACCTCCTCCCAAGTTGCCTAGTATCCATCTTTCAATAAACTGAGCAATATTCCTCAAACCTGAGGCTATCAATATGGAAGACAGAAGAGAGAATAAAATATCCATTGTCAACTCTTCCTCTTCTCTTTCCTCCCCGCCTCACCCCC
>VZTL01001978.1:9782-51126 GCA_013400535.1 Scopus umbretta
TACGATATCCATAATTTTGTAATCATTGACTGGTTTTCTTCATCTTGCATGTTATGTATATAAACTGGTCTAAATCAGAAACCAATAAATGAAGGCAACGGAAGTTGGTGTGCAAGACAGTAGTTCTTGACCCGTAATGTCTGTTCCTTTCATTTCGTTTAGCCTTTATAGCTTGCTTGCGTAATATAGTCTGTCCTGGCACAGGCAATATCTGTGCGGGCAAAAGCACAGGAAAAGTGAATTTTCAAGTGCAGTAAGCACATACTCAAAAAAATAAAAAAACCCAAACCAAACCCAAAAACTGGCTTGGCATGGAACTGGCTTTTTTTTCTTTTTAAACTAAATCCCCATTAATTAACTTAAAGGCAAGGGGTTTTAATCATTTGCATAGACCACCTCAGCTACCCAGTTGAAACATCCTGGAGAGAATAAATGAGAAACGTGGTGCTGAATAGGGGGTTGCCAAGGCAGCAGCTCCAGGGGGAGCAGGCCGTGACTTCTGCCGCTTGCAGCTGTGGCTGCCCGAAGCGAGGCCAGGTTTGCAGGCAGGGCTAACATCTGCCTTGCCAGCTGATACAGCTGGGAGACGTGAGGTTATTTCCAGAGCTCTTAAACATCGGAGACTGAATGTCTTGGGGTTTGTTGGGGACCGCCGTGGCATCGCCGTGTGCCCCTCTGAAGCAGGGGAGGTGAGTAGAGGCTGCATGAGGATGAATGAAAGATGCTGTAAGATAGGAGCGTTGCTAGGATGGTTCTCTTTCTTAACCACCTCTCTTCAAATTCACCCTTTTCACCTATTTTCCCAGTCCTTTTGTAGCCACAATAGAAGAAAATCTTGTACAGCGATGTCCCTCAGCTCACTCTCGCGTTTGCCCTGCTCCGTTTTTGATGGGTGATTCTTCTAAATACCTGCAAAAGTATAGTCAACCGTAAATTTCTTGCGGTTTGGGATATTGTTGCGTTTGTGTTAAGTACATAAACCAGAAGAAAAAGAGGAAGATTAAGAAGGTTGACTGCAACAAAATGCTAGCAATTTCTTACTTCTGAACCTACATACTAGACAGCTTACTAACTGAGCTACAGGAAAAATCACACCAGTCCAAAAGTCGAACATGCTGCTGAGTAGTAATGCCACCCCTTGCGGTTTTGTTTGTGGGATTTTGTTGTTGTTGTTAGTAGTTTTTTTGGGGGGAGAGGAGAGCTCAAGCTGCTTCTGTAATTCAGAATATTTAGGCATTTATGAGTATATAAAGAATTTTTATATAAAAAAAAAAATCCTTCAAGTGCCTGAAGTGATGGGAAGGGAGGAGAAAGGTTGGGAAAAGACACTATTAGAAAAACATCACTTGTTGGCAGTCAGTTTTCTGTCCTTAAAACGTGCAGGGCTGAGCTGCTTTGTAAAGGTTAAAAGCCTCTGTATCAGGGGAGCGACTAGAGGAAGGTCTGAGGACTTAAGAGGTGCTTGTGGAAGAGGCAGATCAGATAAGGAGCTTAAAAGGTGACTAGGATGAAAGATGCTGTCGAGTCGAACGGAGACTGCTGTGCAGTTCCATAAGCTGCTCGTGGAGCAGAGGTGGTGCTGAGCAAACCACCTGCGCCGGGAAGATCCCTGAATTAAGCAAAAGCCTGTGCAAAGCTACCAGTGGAGTAATAAGGGGAAATTCCTTTAGGCAGCCACTGAAACCCAGTCGACGGGAATGTGGTAGTGTTGAAATGCTGCTTCAAAACAAACCTGCGCTACCTTAAATAGGATTGGTGTAATTCCTGATTTATCATCGAGGCTCAATTCAGGTTTTCGATCCTTAAGAAAAAAAATTACTTTTAGTGATTGAAAAATGATAAATGTAGCTTGGTTTTATTTCTGTGTCCCATCAGTTGTGGTTTTGTATGTTGTCTTATTTCTTTTTTTTTTACCGTGTTCTTACAAAATTTGCTGAGTTTGATTATGTCTCCAGTGATTTAAAACTGCTGATGATCCTGGGTGTTTCTGGCAGCTATCCAGAAGGCTCGTTTCCAAGCTCTTTGTCAGTAAAGCTTTTTGATTGTAAGTTCTTATTCAGGGCTGATTTAATCACATTCGCTGCTTTGTGTGTTCCTAGGTCCTTCCCATCCAAGTTTGACGTTTAAGTTCTCCTTAATAATAAAAGTACCTTGTATATGTGGAAAATACTGGCAGGATACTGGGGGAAGCAAAGCAGCTCGTTGGTCTCACCCGGCTGTTAGGGCGCAGGGGGACGAGAGGGAGCAGCAGTTTTCTCCGGGCTCCATCATGAATTCCTGCACAGTTTACATCCCTTGCAAATCACAGTCGTTAATAATGGCTCTCAGAAAGGCACTGCAGCTGCTTGGAATGCAAGAATACTTGGTTTTATTTTTATTGGAAAGGTAAACAAATTTGCGGAAGAGGAGACGATGTGCAATCAGAACTTGGATTTCTCCTCATCCTCACTTTTGTTTTCCCTCAAGGTTATCTCCACACAGTGGGATTGGTAACTGGATTGGTAATTTGCAAACTGGAGTGCCAGCTCTGGCTCCAAAGCCCTTTCAGCCTTGCAGCTGGCAGCTTTGAGATCGCTATCGTGTAGCCTTGTTTAGACTACATCTCCTTACGTGCATTATTTTCTATTTGTCTGTGTTGAAACTAATCCGCCACCCTTTGTAAGGACCTTTTGAAGTTCCTTGCAAGTGGTGTGGCACTAACGACCCCAGGGAGCCCAGCATCCTTCACAAACGTGGCGTTTCTCCTCTTTGCTCACTTCCCCACCGGGACTGAAACATCCATCACTCGCTGGAGGGGCGAGAAGTGTGGTGCTGCCAGGCCTTGGGCGGCGAGAGCCGGGTCTGCCTTTGGACAGCAGGTCTCTGGAGAACCCGTCGACTGGAAAATGAACCCATCCCACGGCGGGTTTCGGTTTCCCTGCTACTCTGCCCAGGCAGCCAAGCTGCTAAAACCCCCATTGTTGTGGGGGAAGAAGTAGAGGTTTATGGACAGCTCGGGATTTTATCAAGCATGGGAACTTTCACTTGCTAGCGTAAGGTTTTGCTTTCAGGTAAAGGTGTTGTCCCAGCAGTGGGAGTCGGGTGGGGGCCCTGCAGCCCCCTCTGCCCGCAGGAAGCAGGGCAGCCGCCTGAGGGGCAGAGAAGTGCCTCCGTCCCGCGGGGTGCGCCCAGCCTGGAAGCCTTGGGACGGGGTTTGAGGAAGCCCCTCGCTGCAGGAGCTGCAGGCGTGAGGGTGGGTGCCTCACACCCCCGGGCCCTTGCCAGCCTCCATCAGCTGTCCACAGGGCGACTGAAAGTGCTGCTGAGAAGATGTGGGGTGCAAAATGAAACGTTCATGTGCACGATAACTGTTCTGGTATTTGTTCCTTCGTGTTTCTACTGGGAATGGAGGCTGCCAGGCAAGCTCTGCACTCCTGCTCTAGTGCGCCTGACGAGCCGGGAGCCCCGACGCAGGAGGCAGGCCCTGCCCTGGTGCGGGGCTGTACCACCTCTGTGCGCTGCCGTTAGTCCTTGTTCCACCTGAGCTGGAGCTCTGCCCGGCCATCCTGCTCCTCAGCCACAGGTCCTGCAGTGCTGCTGTCTAAATTTACGATGTGGAAAAGAGGGGCAAGGATTATGGTGTTGGGGCCAGCAGTGAGAGCCCCAGAGCGCAGCAAGCAAGTCAGCAAGCAGCAGGGCCAGCCATAGCTCCCTGTCCGCCCCTTCCTGCCCACCAAACAGCCGCCTTTGATTCCCAGCACCCACACGCTGCGCCGGGCTGTGACCATGACAGAGCAGCACAACTTGCGCCGTAACGGTATGCAGAGGTGCTGCTGGTCATAAATCCAGGTCTGCGGATATCTGCCTCCAGCCGAGAAACGCTGTTCCTCCCAGCATGTGAAGGAAATCTCCTCATAAATGATGCACACCGTAAACACAGCGCGTGTCCCTGCACGCGAGGTGCAGCCCTATGGCAAAGTTTTCCCACTGTGCCCTGGCAGATGCAGAATTTGAGCTTTGAAAAGCCTATTCTTTACATCTCTTGGAGAAGATTTCAGTCTGCAGAGCAAAAACATGCCCGTAGCATTAAATAACAATTTAGGCATTTTTATTCTGGTGCACTGGGCTGAGACCGACACACGCGTTTCACTTGGAAGCGCAGGCAGAGCATTGGCGCGCGACCCCTGTGCCAGGCTGGCTCCGGGCTCAGCCCCTCGGCCCTGCTCGTCGCGGAGGAGTCGCCGCAGCCGCCGGCTGGGGGGGACCGTGCTTCCCCTGTGCTGTTTTTGTCGCTGTAATTTTACCATCTTTTTCAAAGCGAGTACCGTGTTCTGGGTAACAATTTCCCTGTGGTCATTGCAAAGGCGCGTTCCAGCGCAGTGGGAAGCGATGCCGGGTGATGGCACAGCCAGCACTGCCCGCTGACGGCGCCTGCTGCTGCGCCGAGCGCTCGGGACCGGTTCCTAGCCGGCGCAGCCCCGTGAGTCATCCTCCCCTGCTTTCAGCTGACCGCCCTCACGCGTGTCTTCCAGTAAAACCTCAGGTGAAAACCCCCCCGGTCACACACACAGATAAACTTTGGGCGGTTGTGGTACCCTGTGCAGCATGCCTGGGTGCTGATGGAGACTGACAGGGTGGGATTGCTGTGTTCAAGCTGTACGTCCATGTCCTGTGCTACCAACAAGGGTCCTTTTTCAGACGGGGTAACGTCCAGCCCCAGAGCTTCAGGACTGTCCATGGAGAGGGGACCGACCCAGCTGATGGAGCATGGGAGAAGAGAATTACTGGAGGCAAAATAAGGGGTCGGGTGGTGGAAGAGGCCATGGGTTAACATCCCGTGGGAGAGGCGGGCTGGGATCGCACCAGGCTCTTTCATGAAGCGGGAAAGGAGGGATGAGCTCCGTAGGCGAGGATCCTGGCTTAACCAGGCTGACCGAGATCTGAGGTGGTGGGTGAGCTTCTCTGCCGAGAAAGACCCCGAGATACTAAAAGAAAGACTTTAAATCGTTTTGTAAAAGGGCCTGCAGCTTCTTCACAGCCTAACTGTGCAAACCTAAGAGATGCCCCGGTACGGCGTTTTTATTTAGCACGCCAAGAAAAACCTTCCAAATGTAACCCCGGCACGCCGCGAGGGATGCCGCGATTAGGCTAGCTGCGATAAATTAGGTATGGGGTGCNGCGCTGCGGTGAAGTGCGCTGCGGGGACCTTGCGGGAAGTCCGGCGTTAATTACCGGGGAGCGCCGGGCAGGCGGCTGGTGGTTTTTTCCCCCAAATGAACCGAGGTTCGGCGAGGCTTGGGGTCTTTTCATCTGAGAGGAATTGGTCGCTTGCTGCTGTCGGGCTCGGTTTGTCATTGTCACACACACACCCGCCCCCGGAGCTCATTTTTAAATGAGGCGCTTGCCTTTTCAGAAAGTGTTTGTGTAACCATCGTCCTTGTTTAACAATTCACAGGTTGCGCTTTCAAAATAAGGCCAGCTGTGGTGAGGAGGCGTGAGTCACGAACGCAGCTGCAAGTCAGTCTCGCGGCTCCCCTGATGCTGCTAACGTTTACCCCGTGCTTGTCCTATCTACGTGTGCCCGTGTATTGCCGTTTTTGCAATACGCCTTGCGTGCTCCTTCAGCAGGAGCTCTTTTCCTTACTCTTTGCAAATATACCGCGTTGCCCCGTTACCGCTGTAACGGCGGGGTCACCTCACGTACCTACCGAGGGGGCACCGGTGGGCTTACCCCGAGGCCAGGGGCAGTGCGGGGACCAGTTTGGTTGGGCCTTGGCTCCAGGGGCTAATACGATAATGCCATTTCTAAAAGTTATAAAACACTTCTAGCAACGTTCCATCGAGCTTGAGTCATCGTCGTTGCACCTCCCATGCGTTCTGTGTCCTGAGCTTTATGGTGCAGATAGAAATGTGCCCAAACCTCGCCTTAAGTAAAACAAATGCTTTCCAGTACTTATTTACAGCGCAGAAGAATCAATACAGGCACTGAAACTTCTCTTTTTATTGTTCTATATAATTAACATATAGTGTCAGTGCTTCAAAAAGTAATAACCTAAGAACTGGAAGAAGAATACAAATAGTTGAAAAAGAGTTTTTCAGGCATCAGCGATGCTTGAATTGAAGTTCTGTAGTTTGCAGCCTTTTATGTCACTGAAGACACAGGCATCCACAGCTACACACTCTTAATCCTGAGTAAGAAGCTGGATTTGCAAGATGCTTTTCATTGTCATTGATTTCAGCAGGTTTTGAGGTCGTTCAGCATCTGTTCAGGATGTTATTAGGGACCTGTGAACCGTAAGATGCTCTTCCCAGCGGGTGGGTCGGCTGCTGAGGAGGTCTGTGCTATTGGGGCTCAATTGCTGCTGGAACTCCTGCAGTCTGACCAGGGAAGTGTGGCACTGAACGATTGCTGGAGAGCCGGGGATGCAGAGTTTAACATTATTTTTTTTCATCTTGGGCAATTCACGCTATTGTTGCACTAAAAAATATCATGTAGTGACTATGAACTCCTGAGGAAAACAAAGCGTGCTTTTGAAAAAGCAGGCTGTAACCAGCATGTGGGAAGACTTTACTTCTAAAGTATCCTGGTTTTTGGCTGACGCTGAAATCCAGGAATAATAAAAGTCGCCTGGCTGGGTAGTGAGAAAGAAGGCTGCCCACGTCTCTGGGTAAATGGATTCTGAAATTGCTGCTCAGTGTACCCGACACAGGGTCAAACTAAGGAGCTCTGTGCTTATGGCTTACAGGTGCTGACCTACGTTGCTGAAGTTTGCTGGGGACCCTAAATTAACAAATGTCAACCCTACATTGTAGAGGTGGTGTAGAAATACTTTGCTTGACTAGAGTTAGCCCAGGTATGTCTGTACCATGAAGAGTTAGGTAGCTTGACATACCTTAGTGTGTCAGCCCTGCGTAGTTTCTCTTGTGTTGTCACAAGTTATTTTGGATTTAAGATTGGAGCTTAAAGATTAGTGAGGCTGTTGTTTGGTTTTAGGTTACTGCATGGTATCTGAAAAGCTGTTAGTATACAGAGTGTTTTCAGAAAGGCAGAAGCTTGCAATTTCATTACTTTCTTTGATTCCAGGACCTGAAGCTTAAGGGAGAAAATGCCAGACTGCGCGGTAATGCCATGTGTGTTTATGTAGCTGTTGAGAGATTAGTGCCTATCTGGCGAAGAGGCCCCTCAGCCCAGTGCAAGGTTATCAATGTGCTGTTTTCTCTCTTCCAGTTGTAAAGGGCAGCGGTCACCTGAGGGTCCCAGTACGATGGAGAGGTCAGGCAACTGCGGCCGCAGTGACAGAAAGCACAAAACCTCAAATTCAGCCAGAAATGCGGTAAGTTCGCAGTGAGGTCTGGGTGGGTGTGCCCTGCTGTCGTTGCCCTCTGTCCCTCTCCGATATGGTATGCTGCTTTACTTGCATAGCAAAGCTGGTTATATAGTAAAACGTGGCAGTCACAGGGCTTGATATATTTTTTGTGTGTGTGTGTGTAATTGCTTTTATCTGGTGGGCTGCGTTCACCGAGCCTTTTGTGTTCACAATTCTGTGGGGCAAGGATTGCCTGCGTTGTTCTCTGCAGAAGGTAGTGAGGCAGTGGCCCACGGTAAGGCCTGAGGCAGTGCAGAAGCAATAGAAAAACAAACAGTAGGATGATATTATTATTATTATTATTATTATTATTATTATTATTATTATTATTTATTTGAGGTTCTGGTTCCTGCTTCCTGGGTTTCATTCACAACCTCCTGATAGACACTCCAGGAGGAAAGGAATGGAAACTGAGGTCCCAACCCACCGGGGCAGGCCTTGGCTACTCTCAGTGCTCCTTTGTAAGATTTTGGCTTTAACAAGAGGAGGGCAAAGCTCCCTGTGCAACCTCGGCTCTGTCCACTCAGGAGGCGAGAGATCCTGGTCACTGGGCTCGCTCAGGCAGGGGAAACAATTCAATGGGGAAATCCACCTCTTGGGTGAGAGCTGTGAATCAGCAGCCGTTTATGTAAAAGCTGATGCCGCCATCTGCTCCACTTTGCTGTGCTGGGAGGGACGTTATCCTTAGAACAGTGTGCTGGACCTGCACCTGGATAGAAAACCCATTGTGGAAAAAAAACCAACACCAAGACCCCACAACCAAACAAAGCCAACCCTGCAACTGTTTTATGTGTAGAGTGGCTCTTTGCTGCTTTCACTGCTTTGGGAGATGAGATGTATCTCCAAAGTAATGAAGACAAAGACCTGTGTGGGTAGTTCGATCTGTTTTCTGTGGAAGCTGCTGCTTGGTTTGGTTGGAATCTGCAGCTGGCATTCAGTTGAGATAGTTCCTCAGACCCTGCTTTATAACCTCCCTTACAGCCTTCATCTGTGAGATAGTTTTCTCAGTATATTTCCAGTTAAACTCTTGTATTGCAAGGTGATTACTTTTTTACAAAACTTAAAAGATCGTGTAAATATTCACTGGCTATTCATGCTTGTAATTTGTGTTTTTACATAAATAGGATGCTGTGTTTGCAAAACAAATGCATAAGGATAAGCTGATTATTTTGTAATAATAAGAAAAAAGCGGTAGGTCACTGGGATTTGAAATATCTCTTGCTTCCACAGGAAACCTAAAACAGGAATCTTGATGTTAAACATGGGAGGTCCAGAACGGCTGGATGATGTGCATGATTTCTTACTTCGCCTCTTCCTGGACAGAGATCTAATGACGCTTCCAGCTCAAAAGTGAGAAATGCTTTGAACTCCTGTGTTACAGTCAGTGTTAGATATTGCTGTCTTAGCTGTAGGCTTGGACATTTAACTTCTGGGTATAACAGCGTTTCTTAAGACTGTTTCATCTTGGGATCAGTCAGTGCAAGAAGCAGTGTTACAATTCTCTGGAAACAGGTGTGCCAAAATTGCTCTCTTCTAGTTGCAAATTATGGTTTCCTGTCACCTAGTAAGTTTGAGAAGGGTGATGGACTATAACATGAAACAAGCCATGCAGTGCTGGTTTGCTATCATTTGGGGAGATTGCCACAGAAAACCCACTGCAGCGGAGAGATCTGGGGAAAGGGGTGGTGATTTGGGTTGTGATATTAATATGTATACCTTTTGAATGCTTTAGTAAATTGGCACCATTCATTGCCAAACGCCGCACACCGAAAATCCAGGAGCAGTACAGCAGGATTGGAGGTGGATCACCAATCAAGAAGTGGACGGCAGTGCAGGGGGAAGGCATGGTGAAACTGCTGGACAGCATGTCTCCTCGCACCGGTACTTCTTTACTGTGCTTGTTAAAAGTCTCTTTTGCTTCATGTGTTGAAGTGTATGCTTGTAAAGTAGCTTTTGCTTCTCCTTTTTTGTTGTGAGTGTGAACAGTGTTCTCAGTCCTGCTAGGAAATCATGACAAAGATATCGCAGAAGTTCTTACTCGTTAAAAACTAAGCATATGCAAAAGCATGGGGTTCCCACATGTGCAAATATATTTTTAAGCTGTGGTCGCTTCTGTGGCTGCATTGAAGAGTGACTTTGATTTTGGAGAGTGCTGTTGATACTCATTCGACCTGCAGGCACATGGTGTAGCACCAAAAGCCATCAACCAAACGTTCACCCACCTTCTCAGGCTGAATCCAGTAAGTGCTGCGGTCCAGAAAGGGGAATGTATTTCATGTGAACAAATAAGGCAGGCATGGGAGCAGGGTGTTCAGAGGGGCATTTTCACTAGCGTAAATGAGGTAGAGATCTGTAGCCATTGGCAGTGGCAGTATAATCTCATGTAATTCTCTTAATCTTTTATGAAGAGGTAGAGTGGGAGAGTGATGCTCCACGTAGGCTGCACACGCGCGTGCACACGCAGAGTAAAGAAAACACCTGTCGGTCTAGGGTTTCCTGGTTGTTCATGTTCTGCGTGCTGGTGCTATTGAGTTTCACAGAGGGGTGGGATCTCCTGCTGTAAAATGCACTGTCACCTTCTCATGGCTGCTGCTTCTTGTAGCTAACTGCAGGATGGTGCCATTTGGCTGCCGCACACTCACAGCAGCCAGCAGTTAGGGCTCAGAGGGCAGTGCAGCGTTACCTGCTCCTTCTGCTTCCTCCAAGTGCTCTTCCCTGTTCAGGGCCAGCTTTGGCCAGGATGCTGTGCAGGGACTGTCTGATACAGAACAGCTCTGAGGCTGGAACTTACGCTATAAAGCCTTTTGTATTTGCCTTGGTTGTGCCAGCCTGAGCCTAAAGAATACCTGTTCTGGGAGGGTGTTGGGAGTCTGAATGTTCTCCGGAGCTGCAGGTGTCTTTCATTCCTCTGAAATGTCCCTCTGAAATTATTGCTTGGATGTATCCAGAGCTTTTGTGACTTTGTCTGAATCTGTACCTATTAATAATGGATAAAAGAGCTAACACCAATTAGGCCTGATCTCAGGTTGGAAGAAAACACAAGGTTTCGTGGCTGAACATTGCAGGTCTTGGTTGAGTGATAGCAGGGAGCCCCACCCGAGGACATGAGCAGGAGATAAGGCCTAACCGTTTGCCTTGAGTAGAAGTAGATACCGTCTTTGCCAGTTCTTTCTTGATGATAAGAAAACTTGAAAGGTGAACGCAACCTCCCTCCCCTCTCTCCAGATCACGGAATCTCTGTGAACCTTGCCCCATCGCAGCAAGGAGCTGTGACTTGTATGGATTACCCTGTGCCAAGCTACCTGGTAGCGCTAGTGTGGTGGGAAGTGGCTGCAGATGCTGCTGTCAAGGTCCTTCCACTGAGGGCTTCAGCTAACACGTTTTACCGTGCAATCGCACTTGGCTAGGTGTGCAAACACAGACAACTGTGGTCATTCGCAGAATGTTAATTTGCTATGATTCAGCCATGTTCAACCTCTCTCCTAAAACCTCCAAGCAAACTGATACAAGAGTCATTTTTCACCCAGGTTAAATGCATTCGTGGTGGAATTTGCACCAGTTTAGCTAAACTGCTTTGAAATTGGTTGTTAGTTGAATCTGACTTCAGCTTGTATTGTTGCTCACTTAGCAGTTATGATGAACTAGAAGTCTGTTTCTCCCCTGCTGCTTGCTGAAAGTGATAGATCACTTTCATACATACCTTTTAGGCTACAGTTTCTTGCTATGTGACGTTAAAACCGTGGCGTTAATAAACGTGAGCGGCAGCGTGAGAAATTAAACTTCCACATTAACGTAAGCAGCTCAAGGGTGATGGCCATCTTTTGTGTCTTGTCTCTCATGGGACAGACAGAAACAGACAGTGAATCACCACAGCTTTGACAAAAGCCAGGAGAAACAGTAACGTGATGGTTGGTCTGTCTGAAATGACCTGTCTGGGGGTCACCTTTGTTCCAACAAAGTATTTCTCTGCATTATGCTTTTTGTTCTGGAACCAGCAGACTACCTTTCTGAGTAGAAGGAATTAACGAGATCACTAAGCTGCCTGCTGAATTCCTCACTGATGTGTTAGCTACTGATAACACTTCTCATCCTGCCACTCCAATAGGAACATGAAACATTTTTAATAGAAAAACTGCTGGAGTAAGAGAAGCCAAAGAGGAGAGCTCTCCATTCTCTTCAGCTCAGCAGCTTTACAATGCGTGGTGCTGCAAGCCATCTTCTCCCTTTAGTTTCCGTGACCTTTGCTGATATGGTGCTGGTGTGTCAGGGAATCCCCCTCCATGTTTGACAATACACATTATTTGATTCCTAGCTGTTTTGTAATTCTTTGTGGCACCTGCTTCAGACTTAGGTAGAAAAAGTGCTAGAGGTAGAAGATTGGTAAAAGGCTCTGAAAAGTGAAAAATAATGCTATTGGAAGGCTAGAACCAAATTTATTTCATTCGTTCAGCATGTAACGTGTCACCGATACCTTCATTCGGGTGATGTTTGATCCTTTTTTCCACAGATGCTACTCTCTACCTTAATTCCAGCTGTGGTCCCTGCAAGTATAGTCAAAGCCTGAAGCCAAAACCGCACCAGGCTGAGGCGTCCAAGGCAGTAGTGTTTTTAGCAGCAGTAGCCCCTGAGGGGTCGGGCTTGCAACAGGTTCTGAAGATAAAGCTTAGAAAGTTTATCTGCTTTTCTCAGCGTACCACTCCCGCTCGCTTTTGTTTGGTGATCACTTTTTGTGAAGTCACGCCTGCCTCTGCGCAGTTCTTGCACTTGATAAGTTGTTGAGAGACCTTTTTTTACCTAACAGTAGCTGCAGTTTTAAAAATTGAACATGCTAACCATTGCTAGCAATTGAATTGAGTGCTAACCATTCCCTTAAGTGTTTCAAGTAACCTCGCAGTGATGCCGAGTACTGTGGTGCTTCAGAATAGCTTGAAACTGTTGGATGTGCTTCCAGACTGAGCTACGCTCACAGTATGTTGTGTGCTCACAGGTAGCACTTTGGGAGCGCTGAGCCCCGTGAATGAGTAACATGCAAGTTGTGGTGGTAAGACTTCAAACACAGGGCAGAGAAGAAATACTGTGCATGCTCGTTTTACCTTGACCTGGACTTTTGGGGTGTAGAGTTTATAGTTGCTGTGTATTTGCAGTTGGTGAAGAGCTTACATTAGACAGTATCAAAATCCACCTGTGAAATTCCCTCCTGTGTCAATTAATCAATCTTCTGATTTACTGACTTGTAGTATACATTTGACACGTTACACTTTGGCAATGGGACTAATATAAAGTAGTAAATAAAGAGCTTCACCCGTGTCATCTGGGAACAATATAATTTCAAAATGACGCTTTATTGTTACAGGCAGCTGCCTGAAAATGAAAAAGAGTTCTTTCTTCTGAATGAGTGGGGTTGGGTAGGCTCAGTAGTCTGTAAGAATAGATCACACAAACATGGTGATAGGAAAATCCATTTCTATTGTGGTTTGGGGTTTTTTTTTTTGAGTGCTGGCATCAAATAGGCTAATGTCTTGCAATGGTAATTACATTTTAAGAAGGCACATCTTGCCTTTTTATTATTTTTCATTAGAACAGTTCTTAGTATTTCTTACAAGCTGTATTTTAGCTGAGATTCCCTTGTCAGCAGGACGAAAGCTGACAGGATGAGGGACCCACACTGTTTCTTTAGATCAGCAGCTCTTGGTGGAAGGAGATGTCACTCTACTTCCAGTAGTTCTGACTCTAGCCGTAACAACAAAATGAATATGTATACAGCCATGAAAATCTCTCCTTTGCTGCCTGTGATCCAGGACAAAACATAATACTGCAAGAGTATTGCAAGAAGTTTCCAAGGTGGCCATGTTTTTTGCCAGTATGTCCTTTCCCAGGTTAAACTCCTACTGTCTTTGCTCTGGTTAGTCAGACTTTTGTTTTTAATGCCATTTAAAATTGTTAATGAGGTTACTGGCTCCTGGGGCTCCTAAAGTTGGGTCATTATTTGCTACTGCTCCCAGCTGGGAACTCTCTTGCCTCCTGCAGAGAGCTAGGGCTGACTAAACCTGTTTTTTGAATCCTGTATAAATGTATGGAGTGGAGACCAAGCACAGGACATCTGCTTCCTTCAGAAACCTGTTAAATGTTATTTCAGAGCTAGTGACCTGGAAATCCTGAAAAAGAAACTTCGCTTTTGTTCGCCTAAGAACCTCTGTCCTCTACTTTAAAAAAAAAAAAACCAAAAAAAAAAACCCCAACCAACCCAACCCCCCCCCCAAACCAAAATAAAATAAAACAAGAAGCCTACCTTCCCTTCCACCCCCAACCAAACCATACTCCCCAAACCTTGAAGTGAACACCCAAAAGATTAGAGATGAAAAATGGAAAAACCTAAAGTGTTGTCCTTGGAGAGAATAATATTGCCTCCAAAATAAAGTGTTTAAAGGCATGAAGATTTCTGTGAAAAACTCCCAGAAACCAGAATGAAAGAGCATGTGTCCCTTACTCAGTACCACTGATGATCTGGCCCAAACAACAGTCCCGGTCCTTCGGGGTTTATGGGCAAATGGAGCAGATTTAGGGGGTGGGTGGGTTGGAAGGCATCTTCTCTCATGAGGATGGTGACCACAGCAGTTGCATCAAATGATGGTTCCACCTGGTCTTGTTTTTAGCTTTGTTTTTAAATGTGGTTAACTGGAGGCAAGGAAGTGGAAGGAAATGAAATAGAATTACATTTGTATAAGATGATGAAGGAAAAGATAGAGTAGGTGAGGAAAATGCAAGGGAGCCAGGTCTTTGCTGAAGCTGAAGTACGAGTCAGAGGGCAAGGAGGGGAGGGCATGTGGAGCAAACGGTCAATACCTGGGAATTCTGCCTGAATGCCCCTGCAGTGCTGGGACTGAGGGCCTGATCCAGCAAAGACATAGGAGTCCTTCATGCACTGAAGGCCTCCTGTTTTGATGACTTCTCTGTTGGCACCTGTAGCATGAAAGGGATAAAATTGTCTGATTTTCTTGAAATGCCTTATAGACAGATAAGGTCTATATAAGGTGCAGGGCCTTTTCCTGTTTGAAGGTGATCCCTGTAGAGCAGAATATCTCAGTGCTGGCTCACAAAATTGCAGCCCAATTGTATTTGAAAGTTTAGGTAGATAAAATTTCCTGGAATGTGCAAACTGCTTAAGCAGTGTGTTTTCTTTTGTATGGCAGAATGAAGAAAGCCTTGTCTTTCCTAAGGTTTCAGCATTTTAATTACATTGGTGTATTTAAACCATCTGACTTCTGATTTCATAAGCAAGTTGAGGTGTGCTGTTAGGAAGCCCATAGCGTGTCTGTAGCTGTGGTCTGTGTTAGGGCCTAGTAGTGTTCATTTAGCATCTCGTAGTGACACTTTTTTACCAATACATCCTTTAAACCAGAACTTGCCCAGTAAAACGTCAGAGCTCTGTACAGTCTGGAAACCACGCCTCTGCTAAACTCAGTAAAAGCGGAAGAGAGATGCTGTTGTGGGTTAACCCCGACGGGCAACTGAGCACCACGCAGCCGCTTGCTCGCCCTCCCCCCGCCCCATGGGGTGGGGGAGAGAACCAAAAAAAACCCCAACCAAGCAAACAAACAAAAACCAGAAAAAACCCTAAAACCCGTGGGTTGAGATAAGGGCAGTTTAATGGGACAGCAGAGAAAGAGAAAATAATAATAATAATAATGATGAAAGAATATACAAAACAAGTGATGCACAGTGCAATGGCTCACCACCCGCTGACCGATGCCCAGCCCGTCCCCGAGCAGCCATCGCTGCCCCCCCAGCCAAATCCCCCAGTTTCTATACTGAGCATGACGCCGTATGGTATGGAATAGCCCTGTGGCCAGTTGGGGTCAGCTGTCCTGGCTGTGCCCCCTCCCAGCTTCTTGTGCACCCAGCAGAGCGTGGGAAGCTGAAAGAGTCCTTGGCTAGTGTAAACACTACTGAGCACCAGCTAAAACATCAGCGCGTTATCAGCATTGTTCTCATACTAANAACTAAAGCAGTAACTGTTCTTCATTTAAGGAATGGTTTAGCAAATTGTTCTTGGCTGCTATGTTGTATGAACTTTGATATAATTGTTCCCATTTGAGGCTCTCAGTTCTGATTTATGGTTGCGTTTTAAATGCATAGCATTTTAAAATACTGTAATACCTTGCTACAAAACTGTTTTCATCTGACAAGTTGCTAATGCCTTGGCTGAACTTATGTTCTTAATTCTCTGCGTTTCAGGAAGCAGTTTAAACGCCATTTATCGCTACTATCGTAAAAAAGGGGAGAAGCCGAAGATGAAGTGGAGTATAATTGACCGATGGCCCACACATCCCCTTCTTATTCAGGTATGGATTTCTATGAGAGCCTCTGAAATTGGCAGTCAGAATGAGAGTGTGAACTGAGCAGGTCTGGTATGTTACCATATTGGAGTTTTCTTAAGTTGGTCGATGTAGGAGAAATTCGGTATCTTTGCATCGCCAGCTGACTTTAAAACAGCAAAGAACTAAGTAAATACAGATTTTTATTGAGTTTCCTTTTTAGAAATACTTGCTACCAGTGAAAACACAATATAATGTTAAGCAACAGAAACATTCTGAGGAAGCACTTCACTTAGATCAAGTCTTAGCTTCTAACAAAGCTTACAAGATTTTAAGCAATAGAATGTACTAAAAGAAGATAAACCTATTTGCTGATTTAGGCTGTGTTTATGTATTTTCTTTAAAAATATACTTGAGAAGAATAAAAGGAATGCTTCAATTTGAGGGTACATTTTAATTATGGTAATGAAACGTATCTTGTCTACTGTGTATGAAATTACAGGACATGGATGGTTATTTCATGCCAGATGTTTTGGCATGATAATGTGTGAAAGTAACCACCACGCACATCTTGTCTTAAGAGCATAGTCGTATTATCATAGCAGTGTTGGCTGGAAGGGACCTCTAGAGGTCATTAGTCCAAATTCCTTCTCAGAGCAGGTCTATGGTTGACACACAGACAGATCACTTCGGTTTGTCAGATTCTCATCTGGCAGCAAAGAGGTAACTCTAGGCACAGCACTGGCTGTGGCAGGAGCAATTAAGGGAAGCTTTCTTGCTCCTTCCTTTTCAGAGAAAATGGCATTTTTATCTTTGTTGGGGAGCTTCTCCTCTAGTTTGGGTTTTGCAATTTTTGTGGCGTGCTGAAGAGATGATAAAAATGACTGAAGGAAGGCAAGGTGGAACTGCTCGCACTGTGTGATGTTCTGGCTAGCTGCCTGAGCATGACGCTGTCCTGGGATGTGCTGTTGTTATTATGCACTCTCCATTTCTTCAGTATGTATTCTCCTTGCCTTCAGTGAAACACCTCAGCAGAGTTTAGGGACCTTTCATATCTTCAGGAAGCCTGCAAAATGGTTTCCATTAGACAGAGTACATACAACCCGCGCCCCCCCCCCCCCTTTTTTTTTTTTTTTTTTTTTCCAAAATAAGCTCACCAATGTGCTTTTCCTTAAGTCTGGGAGGCTGCAATTGAAAGGGCTGGCTCAGCCCCTTATTATAAATTTGAAATGGAAATGAAATTTGTTTAACGTTTCTGATCTGTTTTTCACTGTAAAATATCTAATAGAGAAGAGCGTGCAGAGAGGGTTGTTTCATGCTCCTGCAGCACCGTATGCCAGCAGTGATGGCAGCTTCTTTTCTCTCTGTACACTCCCTCAGCCTAGCTGTGTGTATGCAGTTACGGCTCTCAGTTCAGACGCTGGGAGTGAAGGGTCAGAGGTGTTTCCCTGCTTTTTTGTGTAGTACTAAGAACATTTCAGGTGTTGATGGACAGAGGTGTCCTATCTCTCCCACGTTCTCTCCCACCAGCTGAGCTCAAGGTGGAGGTCCCTGAATGCAGTTGAATCAAACATGCCTCACAGTCCATCAGGGGACACCTTTCGCAGAGCAGACTCTTCTCCGATGCTATGTGCGTGTACTCTAATTTAGTTTAAGTGTAATGGGGCTGCTAAGAGAGGATGGTTGTGCTCTGCCCATTCACCATTTCTTTCTCCCCATGCCCTAGCAGCTGCACATGTGTGCCCTCCGTGGCCAGGGAAATGCTCTTCAGAGGCGGTAGAGGAGAGCTGGGTTGAATTGGTTATGTTCTTCCAGTTTGTTACTGGCATCTTAAAACCATTGGGATGATCAAAAGTTCATGGGGGCCTTTGGTGTGTTGGGACTGGGCACTGTGTGATACTGTATACTTGACAGTATGTAATACGTGCTGTCTCTCATACATTGAGAAGGGAATTTTGAAGTTCTTAAGGCAGCCTGGAACATTGAAGCTTCCCGTCTCGGGTCATTTTTGATCACATAATGCCTCTCTGTTTCTGATTCAGATCTTTGGGGTTTTTTTTCTGTACAGTGCTTCACCGATCACATACAGAAGGAACTGAACCTGTTTCCACCTGACAAAAGGAAAGATGTCGTCATCCTCTTCTCAGCTCACTCGCTGCCCATGTCTGTGAGTTACCTCAGGTCATTTCTGTCATTGTTAGACCAGAGTCACACTGGCAGGGCTGAACAGAAGGGTATGTGGCTCGCGCACCCACGGGGTAGGGCCGCAGCTGTGGAAGTGCCAGGCCAATACAAAAGAGAAATACGAAGGTGAGTTAGTGAGTTGCAGCTGGAAGTCTGACGCAGAGCTGAAGGCAAGGCACGCGAGCTGTGATTACTCTCCTGCACGCCTACTTGGATCTGCGCTGTTGGCCACCATTGAAGATGGGGTGCTGGGTTAGGTCAGACTCGGTATGGCTGCTTTCGTGGCCTCACCAACTTGCCAACTCAAACCCAGATAGTAACGGAGGGGAAAATTTGGTTATTTTCTCACCTCTAGAAAGCAGTAATAATACTTTCCCTGAAGGAATGAAAGTAAAAACTTTGCAAGGTTGCAATAAACAACTTGGTCCTCTGTCAGCAGCCAGCAACTGCAGTGAAATGGCTCTTGGATCATTTTTCAAAAATGCAGTGCTGTTACCAAAATGTAACTATATCTATGTATGATGATAGAAGAATTTATCTTTTATCGTGCGAAGGAGGAGTAGATGTTCTGGTAAAGCAGCTTCACCATAGGTTTTGCTGGGCAAGAACACAGTTTTACTTCCCTGTTTCGATGAGCCAGGCACTTGATATGGCCCGTCCCGGGCGCAGCCACATCATGCACAGTGTGCTCGCCTTTCCCAGTCTTTAGGTGGGCTTCAGCCAAACATGTTCACTGGAAGAAAAAGGTCTGGTGTTTTTGTGTCGAAGGTAGTGAACCGTGGTGATCCGTATCCTCAAGAAGTGGGAGCTACTGTCCAGAGAGTCATGGAGAAGCTGAACTACTCAAACCCTTACAGGCTTGTGTGGCAGTCCAAGGTATGTGCTCAGGGAAGCTGTGAAGCCACCTGCCACTGTAAAGCTCGTCAGGTGATGGAGTTTATGATCTTCCAGCTTAAAAAGGCCATAACCTCTGCCTTTTTCCTATTTTCAGCAAGTATTTCTGCTAGAACAGAATCCCCATCTTTTACTCAAATTCAGTCTTTCCAGATACTCTATCCACAGTTTCTTGCCTTTTTCGTATATGGCATCATTTTAAAATAGATTTTTGATGTGTCCATTAGAAAACCTGTAATCTCATAACATCTAGTTTGGCATTTGTCTTTCTCTGTCAGAAGGAAGAATCAAGCACTTGCTGGATTTTTGAGGCATTGCTTTTTGAGGATCTCTGAGCAATTTTTCTGAAGTCATCACTGTGATATAGGCATTCTTAATAATAATATGAGCATAATCCAAACAGGCTTCATTACTCTTGAAGACGACTGCTTGCATTACTTTGTACTTACTATTACTACTGCGGATAGCAAGGAACATAAGTTTTACCGGAATTATGTAGCACAAGTAACCTTATGTCTCAAGGGCATCACACCTATCATGCCATTGTCGTCGTGTTCTTAAAGTTGCATGTTATGGTACATCAGCACGGAATACTTGATGAATAGTAAAGGGGTAAGGACAGTTTGCTACAGAATGGTAACTTCTTTAAAAGGCAGGTAAACCCTGTGCGGTAGTGGTCAGGGTTTTACTGAACTGAAGACAGTGCACCTTTATTTAAATTTTCATTTATTTTAATGAGAGTTTCATTTAGGCCGGCCCAGGTTCCATTTCTTTGGCATTTAGATGACGGGACAGTATGTCTTCATAAAAAATGTAGTGGAGAAAGTGAGAAGTACTGTCAAAAGCAGGGAAAGACAAATAACTGGCTCCATCTTAAACATAATCTGGTCTGTGTTGTCCTGCTTAAGAAAACGTTTGTGTTCTTTGTAAGAATGATTTAATGATTTCTTTTTCCTTTATCTCCCTCCCCCTTTTCTTACAGGTTGGGCCAATGCCTTGGCTTGGTCCGCAGACAGATGAGGCCATTAAAGGACTGTGCCAAAGAGGAAAGAAGAACATGTTGTTGGTCCCAATAGCATTTACAAGTGACCACATTGAAACACTTTATGAACTGGATATTGAGTATGCCCAAGTTTTAGCGAATGAGGTGAATGTTTTATAGTTTTTGTAATTGTTTGGATAGCGGTGCTCTGAAACTACTTTTCCTGTGTTGAAATTTGCTTTGTAGCTGCTGCTTGCAATATGATTTGGGGCAAATTTTATTTTTCTGTAAATTGAAAATTAATCTGAATTGGCTTAACTCAAATTAATTTTTTGCAACACAAAACAAGGGGGAATTTGACTTTTTAGATTTAACTCTTTAAGCTACTACTATCCTTACTAAAAAGAATCATCGATTTTTGGCAGCAAAGTGAAATTTTGCATCGTAGTTACTTTTGCTGTATTGAAAAACATGGTGCTGCATTTAATTCCATCATTTTGGGGCAACTTCTCAATGAAGTAGAAAGGAAGATTTTCAAGGCTATCTAGTGAAGGATCTAGCAGACTTAACTTTTTTTTTTTCCTTCTTATTTTTGATTCAGTGTGGAATTGAAAATATCAGAAGAGCAGAGTCTCTTAATGGAAATCCACTGTTTTCCAAGGTATCTTCTTTGTTGCAATAATTGTAAAAGTTTGCAGTTGTGTGTTTCCTAGTAGATTATGGATGTCTTCTTGTAGTTCTAAAGTACTTTGAGTTTAAGAGCAAAAATGGAAACACCTGTACTTAATCAGTATACCACAAAGTGTTTTCTTTTACAACAGTTTCTGGTTTGTTTGGTTTTTTGTTTTTGTTTTTTTTTTTAAATGTTCAGATCTTTGGTTTGACAAAAAAGAAAGAGAGTTTTGTATTCATTTGTAGTAATCTTTTCATGGATTATTTCTCTTAAGATATTATACCAATGCAGTTTTAAAGCAGGATTTTCCCCTGAAGTAAAGGAGGGTAGTGCTTAAAAAGTGTAGTCTGATGGATACACAATTCGGCAATCTCGCTAGTCAGTGTAGCACGTGTTAAAGCATTTTTTTTGTTTTATGCAGATAGGTTTGCTCTCTTCTGATTTTTAATTAACTGTCTTTCAGGCTCTGGCAGACTTGGTCTGTTCGCATATCCAGTCGAATGAAGTCTGCTCTAGGCAGTTAACCCTCTGCTGTCCGCTCTGTGCAAATCCCGTCTGCAGGGAGACAAAAGCCTTCTTCACGAATCAGCAGCTGTGATGGGCGGTCTAGGGGAGCACCGCTGGATTATACAGGAAAATTGCCCTGGTGAAGCAGTGCAAAGGAAAAACTGCTTGACCAAACTCTCCGCTGTTACATCCTTACAGGCTGGTAGTCTGTGATGTTAACCTCGTGTAACAGTGACGAGAACTTGAATTTTTTGTTTTATTTTCTCTTACGTTTTCTTTGTGTGAGAAGAGTTTGTAGAAAGCAGGGAAATAAGGGCGTTTATCCTGTGAGATGTGAAAAGATCTCATTTTGTCTGATTCTGATTGGACTTAGCATGAGTCCATAAGTACGCACTGAAAAATTTCAAAAACTTTTCTACAAATTAGCTTCTATTTCCTATGCAGGGATTTAACTGTATGCAGTTTTGTCATATGTGCATTAATTTCAGCTTTCCAGGTCAAGCATATGACTGTTTGTTTTGTTTGTGCTTAAGGTACAGTATAACCAGCATAGTCACCGCTTGTCTCTTCTGAGAGTGATTTTTCAGATTGCTTTGAAGATCAAGTGACTTCTAATGCTTTTTAAATAATGTTTATTTTTTTAGAACATAAAGATAAGGCTTTGTTTTGTTTTGTTTTCTCCTGCCAGAAATTTTTGCTGAAAGCTTAGCTGGGATAGTAGAATGCATATGATTTGTTTACATTTTCTAGAAAAAACACTCTCATTATCTGCAGGAAAGCGTCTGCATTTGAAGAGCATAAAATGAAAGAAATAAGCCTGCTTGGGTGATTCTGAAGAACATACTCAGTTGAAACAAACCATGTATGTTTCAAATCTAACAGCTATCAGCACCATGGGTGGAAACATGCTGGTTTATCTTTTAAGCAAAATGACTTTTAAAATTATTATTAAAAAGGGCTTTCTCTCTTTGGTTAAGTAAATTTAGGAAGTCAGGCTTGCTGTCCAGAAGGTTTATAGATGCGCTCTTTGCTTTCTACTGTGCCACAGTGCTGTGGTTTTTGTGGGATACCTATGGAGTTCCATAGGTACAATTGATCTAGGTTAATTGATGTTATTTAAAACTGAGATGATAAGTCAGGAGTAATTTACATTGCAGATGCCTGGGAGCAGGCAGCCCCACAGGCTGACAGCTGTGGGTTTATGCATACCTTTGTCAAAAGCCAATTTTTGTCTGTTAGATTTCTGGCACTGATTGTGAGCCACGCATGTGCACTCGTAACCCAGCTAAACTTCTTGCTTGTTTTGGCAGGTGTTTGGGTGTATCAGGACTGCTGAATCCACTCCTAAGTAGTGGTAGTTTTGCAGTGTTCAGGGCAGTATTCCCTGACTGTCAGCACTGGGACCAGTGTCCAGGTTAGCCTTGGGATAGCGGGGGGCTTTTCTGAAAGGCTGGTCACCACACAGCATGCCTGAGCTTGGCACTTGAAGTCGTTCAGGGCAGAAGTACCGCAGCACCTCAGTCAGTGGTCCTCTCGCACAGGGACCTCTCCTCCTGGGTGGGACAGAGGAGGAGCAAAGCTGTGACCGTGTTCTGTGGGACCGAGCCATATGTGCATTAGTCTAGCTGTCAACTTCATGGGTATAAATGTTTACTTTATGTAATTAGCACTGAAATGCCAGTACTTTGGCAATGCAGGTGATTTTTTGTAAATTGATGATTCAGCTAATCGTGATGTTTGAGAAGCAGATGCCACGCTGCTCAGACAGTTTTATTTGCTTACGTAATCATGAGGCATGAACAGTTTGAATCGCTGATCTTTCAGGGATAGGGCTGTTTAAAAAGAAAATAGGCCTCTGTGGTATAACAGGGATTTATTCTGTTTTATGTTGAAAGAAGTAAACATGGGATACTAAAGAAACGAATAGCTGCTGTGTTGGTCGGCCAGTGGGCCAAGTACTGCCATGGAGTGATGTAAACCCTAGTATACAGCCTCGCTAGGGCCTGTGGCCTAATACGTCTTGAGAGGTGATTGACGTGTCTCCACTGCCATACTGCAGCTTCCAAGCGTGGTTACGGTGAGACAGACTTAAATTCCTTCAGTGCCCGAACCTCCTACATTGCTGCTGTCCTTCATTGCTTTAGCAGAAAGAAGTCTTCCGTGACCCTTCATACCTGTGCCTGTTTCAGTGGCAGGGAGCCAGGAGCCGGGGCTTCTCTTCTCCCTTTCTTGCTCCATTCTTGGTCTCTGCTTGCTGCCTCGGCAGGAAAAAGGAATGCAAAGCTGATTCCTGCCCTTGCTCAGGTGGAGTAGGTAGGGTTATCACATGTGTATGGAAGGTTGAAATTTTCATGGAAAAGCTTTGAATCGATGGCAAAAGAATAAAAGTGTCTGTGGTATGTCTGGGAAGGGAACACTGGCCTTATGGCTCTTGTTGGACAAAGAACTTTCTCCGTTCCCGTTTCTCTGCTTGATGCTTATGGGTCAGAGGAAGACAATCTGTTCTGTAAAATCTTCCTACTTATACCTGTTTCTTGCCAGCTGAAGGGTGTATTGACCTTCAAGTCCAGGTTGTGACCAGCACATTTAGAAGTGTGGCTGAAGCTGGAAAGTGAAGGTGAACTCCATGTGAACATTGCGATACTATAAATACAGATTGGCTTTTTATTTCCGTACTGGAGAGTATACTGAAAATATTAGCTGGCACTAATTATGAGGCATTACATTTGTCCCCAGTAATAAAAGGTATTTCAAATTCACTTTTTAGTATGCTAACCACAAGTGAGATAATTACTAAGCCTATTGCTGCTATTAGACCGTAATGTAGGAATCACTTAATTTTCTAGCTTTTAGCAGATGGATGTCCTCTCATAGAGTTGGTGGGGTTCTTCATTTTGCTGAACAGATCATGTAATATCACTCTGTCCTGCTATTTAACACATTGTTTTGTCTTAGCGCAGCATCAAAAGCCTGTTGAAAAACTACCTGAGCAAGTTAGCTAGCAGCTCTGCTTAATAATTTTGTTAGAAATCAGAGTAACAGTGAGACTAACAACAGTGGGAATTCTGCTGCCATTGAAATCGTGTAATCCTGGGTTTTCTGTTTGGGAGCATTTCTGACTGTGCTAACTAACAGTGGAATTCATCTGACCTTACTTTGGATGCTTCCGATCTACATGTCGACATCTGAGCTGGTCTCCTAGGTACTATTTATGGTCAAAAGATTATTTTAATATGTGCTTCTGAGAAATTGTTCATCTCAAAGCAGATGTCCACAACGGGTTGGATGAGTTTCATTCCATTGCTGCTTCTGACCGCGAAGGGAGCGTGGTGCACTAACTCAGAGGTAGTTAGCTACGTTGCACATGTCTAATATGAGGAGAGATGAATCCCCTTCATTTATGTGCCTTCTTCCTCAGCACTCTGCCAGTGATGTGTAGCCGCTGCATTTGGGAGACTGCAGTCTTAATCCTACAGTTATGCATTCAGTTGGCCCCTCTGGCAGACTTTAAACATTTGGTGCTACTAACTCAGGACCCAGTCTCGTCAGATCCTGACCGCTTTCTGCTCTGGTTGAATTGATTTGAGCAGATGGAAGTGTCAGCATGTGGGAGACTCTAGTCCTCGGACAATAATCTAGTTTGATTTTTTTCATTAGCAATTACACTTCTTTTGCAGTACTTTATTTCACTTGCAAGTGTTTATCGTTTACGTGTGCCCTGACGTAAAGCAACCAGTTGGAAGTGAGCTTAAGTGATGTGTTGAGGCAGCGTTGTGTCCCGGGATTTCGCCGGTGAGAGCTGAGTCCTCGGGCTGGACTTGAGCGGTGGGGGGGCTTCGGGGACGGGGCGGTGTCACTGTCCCCTTGCCCAGGCTGCTCAGTCTTACTCCTGGTGACGGCGGCGGTGCCCTTTGCACACAGGCTGACAAACCTCTGCGCACCCGAGACTGCGCCTGAAGGTAGGAATGAGAGCCGGGGAGCGAAATCGTCACACCAGCGCTCCCAGCGCTGCGGAGCTCTGACCTGAGGATGTTGATTGAAAAATAGAGGAGTTCAGAAACAGAGCCCTTGGTGTCCTAAGGAAAGAAGTGGGAAGTAAAGGTGTTCGCAGATGGAATGTTTTGAAGAATTTGCTCATGATTAGGTTGTTTTCCTGATTTAACTCTCTGCAACTTTGCTTTTTTCTTTGTTTGTTTAGTTGAGGTTTTTATCCTTTGGAGGTTATAAGATCTCCCTTATTACTGGCTGTATTTTAGAAAATGTGATCGCTTCCAAAAGTGGTGCTGTAATAGTAAAAGGTGTGTGGATAGTGTCTGTGAGCTAAGCTCCTGCTTGCCGTGGAGAAGAGGCTGTTACAGTTGAGTTCAGTGGGGCCGGGATTTTCTTAGGAATATCTAAAAGCTCACTTTATTTTCCCTTTCTACCCCACCCCGAGAGCTGGAAATCAGTATGAAGTGTAAGATGCAAGAGGGAGAGAAGTTCCTTTTATTTTTTTAATGCCAGATGTGTACACATACTTGCTTTTAGTCCAACCTATGTATTTCAGATTGAACAAGGACTTCCATTTAATGTAACACAAAAAAATTGTATAATCTTACTGTGTATCATTTGCCATAAAGATGCAATTTCAATTAAATTTTTTGGAAGAAATAACTGAGCTGTGTGTCTTTAGTAAAAGCCCTTTATGGTGGTATTTGATGTCCTCTCTGTTCCTTTCCTTTTCTCTGCACCAGAAAGCAAAAGCATTTGGGCATGTCCTGGGCAGCATTTTGATTCGGGTCAGCGGTGAACTGTGAAGCAATGATTCCCCCTGACAGAGAGTCGGTTCCCTTTGTGCACGAGAGGTTCAAGCTCTGGATGCCTCTGGAAGGAAGCGCTCCAGATGTGCGCCAAACACACCCGCTACACGCTGGTCTCGGCCAAATCCTGTTTGAATGCTCGGTCTGAGGAAGTGGACAGATGTTACCTGGAGTAGGGCCTCAGCACCTACTGAGGTACACTGGTCTGGTCCTGATGTGCCAAATACTTGCTAAAGTAGCCAAGCCATGGTGGGTTTTCAGGGGAGACCACGTCACTTCAGCCCTCCGGGCTTGCAGTCCTTGGGGTCAAGTCGGGCGCACGCGAGGGCAGAGTTCACTAATGAAGTTCTGTGAGCAGAAGCCTTTATCTGGGTATTTATGCGTGGTTTTGAAAATGGATGTCCCCAGTAGTTAAAGCTGCTTATTCTGCTCACGCAGAAGTGTCGGTATACATAACCTTTCAGCAGTTAGTTCAATGTTGGACGTGATAATTTCACACTGCCCTCACCTCCGCGAGGGCAGCAAACTCCAGTATCTGGAGTAGCAAACTCCAGTGTCAGTTAAACTGGTCCCTTGGTGGAGGTGACAATTGCACAGTGAGGCTTTCGCACAGGAACCTGCCTACCTCTGGCTGGGAGAGATGTGCCTTCTTTTGTTGTTTTCTGTATAACGGGACAAATGCAGCCCGAGCCTTTCTTTTGAAGGCGCAGTCTGTTCCCGTGTGGACGAGCGTGTTCAGGCTGGGGTGCGTTACACCTCGCCCTGCCTCGTCGGCTCTGTTTGCCATGGTCTCGCGTAGTGTCCAGGACTGCCAAGTGATGCTTCAGGATGTGGAAGGGGGTATAAGATACGTGGATGCGTGTGGTGCGGTTTCCTCATGCCGGGGTCCAGCTACACACTCGGAGGAGGTGTGGAATTGAGTGTCAGTCTGCTTTCTGTGAAAACAGGGGGTTTGCGTGCTTTCTGTAACTCAAGAAGATGGTGAATAAAAGATTTGCGCTAGTTTTGAATCCCACCCGTGATTGTTAATTTATTCAGTTATCTATTAACAGTCTCTAGGCAGCTTATTTCTTATGTTAAAAATTAAGTGCTTGATTGATTATTTTCTACAACAGTGGGGAGAGTTGTTGTATACTTAAGCTGATCCATTAGTGAGCTCTCATCGCTAGATTGTGATGGGGGAGAGAGCTGAATGGATGGAAGATGGGAAGAATGAAGGAGAGCAGTGATTTTACTTCCTTTCTTTCCTCTGGTATTTCAGTCAGTAGCTTTGCCATTTTGCATTTGAATGGAGATTTGGCTGAGTAAGCATGGCAAAACTTAAGCAGTGTCACATTATTTGAATCCAAAAGAATCTCTTTAACATTGTTGAAGCATTGGCTCACTCTCCCTTTAGAGAGTTACAGTAGGGTAAAAAATCGCCAAGCATCAGTCTGTGGCGATCAAGCGCCTGCTGGCTTTTACCTTCTCGTTTCCCAGACGCGGTAGCGAAGAGAGAAGCTCCTGCATATTCAGCAGGAGCGACAACCCCTCCGCTGCTGCCGTGGCAGAGGAGCGGATTTTGGCAACTTCTCGCCTTGCGGTAAGCTGGCTTGTTGCTGGTTTCTGCTGAGATTTGTATGGGGAATCGTGACCTTGGGGAAGCTGCTCGCCCCTCTGCGGGCGGGCTCCGTGCACCTCGTGCCCCTGGGACCAGCGGCAAGGGCGTCTGCGACGGGCGATGCTGCAGGCGGAGGCAGCTCAGGCTCAAAGCAGCTACACGGGTTGCCCGGTGCGTGTTTTCCCTAAACTCATCCTGGGAAGTTGCAGGATTGTCTTGGCAACAAGGTCGCTTTGTATTGGGTAGACGGGGGTTTAGGTTGCAGGAGGATGAATATTCATGTCCTGTTAACAGCAGGCAAGCTGGGCTCCCTGCTACGCCGCAGCAACTCCTTAGAAACGAAAGCCAGCATACCCGCTGCAAGTGCGTTTGCAGAGTCCGAGGAAATGGCCCGTGTATTTGCCAGTAACTGCAGAGGTAACGTGTCCACCTGCTTTCCCGTTTTGCTGCTTTCCTTGTGGAGGGCGGGCAGACCCTGAAACTGCGCCCGACAGCTGGGCCCTCGCTCCTTTACGCTCAGCACGGGCTGGTCGAAGTCTTGAACGGATTTGTACCTCCTGGCTGGGTCAGACCACCACGGGGGCCATCCGAGCACACACGGGCTGCGCTGTCTTTCATCCTCTGAAAAGCGCTCAACTTTTAGCGATGCTACCCGTGGTGCGCTGGGCAAGTGATTTATTTATAATTCACAACTTTCAAGCCCTCATGGGCAAGTTCTACTCTTGCACGTGGAACACAGGGATTTGTAAATTTGGATCACGTCTAAAAGCTACCTTTTGTTTTCCTGCTGAATTTGTGCTCATCTGTAAGTGCTAGGAAAAGGTTATTTAATTTGCATCTGTTGGCCTGGCTGAATGGCATCCTTTAAGTGACTGCACGGAGATGGATCATCTGGAGATGGATCGTCTCCGAGACGCGCGGCCTTTTATCCCCCCAGGCTCAGAGGTTGCGTCGGGAGCGGCTGCCCGCTGACATCTGAACCCCAAAGGCCAAGAGATCACGAGGCCATAACGTGGGGAGAAAGCGCTAAAGGTGTCGCTGCTGTTGTCCTCGGAGAGGGGGCTGTGCCTGCAATCACATCGCTCACGGGGCAGGAAAAAGGGCCACATGTCACGGGGATGGGGACGGGGACGCCCCCCTGCATTTTGTAAGGCACGGCGGAGCTGATGCCCAGTGGTGACGGGTGTTTCTCGCTGGCCCCAAGGACGGCTGCGAGGGCTCGTCCCTCCCAGGACCAGGCCCACCACGAAGGATGCAGAGTTCGAAGTCAAACCTTTGTCTCATTACCTTGATGTCAAAATACATTATCCGCAAAGTACTAAAGAGCGACATTACCTCCTGCTGATTTATGGCAAGGTTTCCAGGGTCTCTCAGAAATGCATGTGAAGACACATTTACACTCCCT
Source organism: Scopus umbretta (assembly GCA_013400535.1). Classification (NCBI taxonomy): domain Eukaryota; kingdom Metazoa; phylum Chordata; class Aves; order Pelecaniformes; family Scopidae; genus Scopus; species Scopus umbretta. The sequence continues at coordinate 38,488 of VZTL01001978.1, forward strand.
AGTGGCGAGGAAAACCTGACACAGCGGCGGAGAGCAGAAATACTCCGGCAGAGCTGAAAGCATAACCGCTGCACGTACGCCGCAGCGCCTTGAAAAAGCCATTATAAATAGCAACCTCTCCCCAAACAGTGCTCCCAGGCCGAGATGCTGGGCACCTAATGCAGTGCCAGAAAGGCTCTGAAAGATCTTGAACCGCAGAGCAGATGGATGCAGCTGCGAGGGAGAGGGGTGGATGAAACATTGTCCTCTGAGCAGCAGCGGCTGGTGCCGGGCTGCTGGGGATGCTGCAGCCGGCTGAGGACCACAGGCGTCGCTGGACCTGCACCGCAAGCGTGCAAACGCACCTCCGGCAAAGGGGAGCCTGCCTGAGACGGCGTAATGGCAGAGCTCCACGTGAGCGCAGGAGTCTGCTCAAGGTGTTCAGAATTTATGTTGGTGTTTGAGATAATTTGCTGCTGTTAATTTTGGCTGGGGTAAATAAGTTGAAGTCAGTATACCAACGTGAATAATTATGTCAGCGTAACTTCATTCAGAAGACAGCCTGTTAACAATAAACTGCAGCACTCTGCTTCCATTAACAGTGCTGGAGATAAACTGAAGATACTAAGTGGGATTTTGGGATATTAAGCCTATGCGTGGCTTAGACTAACGGTATCTTGCCTTATCCTACCAACAACATACTGTTTCCCAGCAGCGTGGCAGTGCCTCGTTGAGTTGGTCTGAACTGCAGCTGCTACGACGGGCATAAAACACTCAAATGCAGAACAGTATGGCAAAACCCACATTTCTGTGAAATCACTGGAACAGCTCTGATGCCATGTAAGGTGGGCTCAGAATACACAGCGGGGGCAGGTGGGACTTAAATGTGCAGTAAACGATGTCCTGATGTCCCCTGCAAATGTGCTTGCTAATTGCAGCCACTGGGAATTTAATTAAGACCCAGGTTGATGCCTGCTGAATCAATGGGGTCTTGCCATGCCAGCGGGCTACAGCCAGACCCTGAGGTGGCGAGGAGCACGGTTTCGGAGGATGGCAAAGGGGTGTTGCAGGTGTTGAGCTCTTTTCTTCCCTTGGCTGTACGGTCAGGGTGGCATTGGTATTGTACTAAATAAACCACAAGCTCTGTGGTTTTGAGCATTGTTTAGAGTCGGCGTGTTTGTATGCTCTCCCTCTGGTATGGATGCTCATATGGAAGAAAAATGCTACTTTCACAAAAAGGAAACAAAGGAGGACACTGCTGCCTGACAGCACGTCGCCGGGATTTTGCTATGTTCTCTGGCAAACTCTGTTGACTTCATCATAATCCATGCTATGGCCAGCTCCCTTCAAAAGATGCCTGAGGCAGCTGCGCATGGGAACATGTTTTCCATATTCCGCGTTTCTTCAGGAAAGTGCCCCACGTTTAGCACAGAGGCAGTATGTTGTACAAATGCCCTGCTCCAGGCTAGTTCCTTCTCAGTGCTCCCAGCACCGATCCCTCCCTGCCCGACAACCGGTAGAAGCTGAAATGCCTGCCTGCAGAACATCAAGGTCTGTCAGTGGATGACTGGAAATTGAGGGGGATCTCAACGTGATCCTGCTTAGCGGTACAGAGATCTTCTCTGATGGATGAAGTCAGTGTTAATCCACTGCGTCTCACCTGGGAGATTCTTTGCTGACAGCATGGTGTCAGCCACCGCCCCTGCCCAGGGACCGAATGGGGACAGCAGGAAGGTGACGCAAATTGTAACCTCTGGAAGGACCATCAATGCTTAAGAGGCATCCGTGATGCCAAGTGACGCAAGAGCAATGCTGCAGGCAGCTCAGTTCAGCTCTAGGATGTACAATATGCTTTGGAGGTGGGAAGACAAAGCAGATTTGGGGCTGAGGGATGGAGAAAAGGCTGCTGTATGCAGAGCTGAGTGAGAGGTGTCCCTGGGGAGGCTTTGGGAGCTTGCACAGGAGCGATGAGCACCAGAATGGTGTTAGCAGCCGTTGCAAACTGCCCCAAATCCAACCACACAGCTGGGTCAGCATTGCAGGATTTGTGATTCATAGTTGCTACGACCGTCTGCTCTCACGGAGAGGGCTGCTGGTCCTTTGGTTGGCAGAACAGAGTCTTGGAATAATTTACTGCTCATCAGGGACATGGTAGCCCAAAATGGCTCGAAAGGGGGATTGCAGCTTGTCAGCCAAGTAAGTGCAAAACGGCTGTGCTCCTTCAAGGGGTGCCTGGCAGAGCAGTGGGAGAGCTGCAGCTTCTGCCCAATGTCCCAGCACAGAGCCCAGAGGTCCCACTGCTACAGAGAAACAGCAGGAAGGACCCCGGAGAAAGGAGTTTCTCCTTGAATTCTGCACTGAGAAAACAGCCAGCTACCATGGGATGACTTGGAGGTTTGGACTGCGGGTTTGGTGTAAGCTGACGGTTGTGCGTGAGGTGCTAGAGGGTGCAAGAAGTACCTTAAATGGCTGCCGGTACTTTAGATCTTTTTAAAACGTCTACGTATGTGTGAAGGAGTCTGGGGACAAATGTAAGCTTCGCCTGGCTGCACGTGTGCAGGGTGAGTCAGAGAGTGTGTGCACACAGTTCGTGCTCCTAAAAGTGCCAGGAAGCATAGCCTTGCGGAGCGACCCGTGCCTCGTGAACCAGCCCCGTTCCCTTCAGCCCGGCCGCCCGGGAGCCCTGGCCGGGCTGGCCCGAGGACCTGCGGCGCAGCCGGCCCCTTCCCTTGCGGCCGGTGCCGGCAGCCTGGGCCACCCCATCGGGGACAGGGTGGGTGCGCTGCCGGAGGGTTGCTTTTTCTCCCGGAACGATGGGGAGGGAGCTATAATGCGGAGTCCAGAGCCCTCAGTCTTTCTTTTCCTGTCATTTTTAAGGATGATCCATAACGTGTGAACATCACCCGCAATCGAGGCCTAATTACGTTTCTCAAGTGAGCACGCTGCATTTTCAAGGAAGTCTTAAACGAGCACTTAAGCTGTAATGCTCCGGAGTGCAGCGCTGCGGGTTCCAGGGCGGCTCTGCCTCCTGCGGGCTGCGCTGGGCTCCTCGCAGCCAACTCCCACAAGCGCTTTTATCGCAGAGTTATTAGGCCATTATGGTCTACGATTGTCTTTCACCGCCTTTGATTTCTTCTGTTGTCAGGCGTTAGGAAAGTGATGTGTAATATGATCCAAAGTGTTCTTGTTTGTTTTAATCTACTGTTTTAATATATTATGGCTTCCTGCCATTATGCTTTTCTGAGATGGACCCTGGAGTCACTCGCAGAGGTTTTATATGTGCAAGAAGCTGAAAGGCATTTTTCCAGTGGGTACATCTTATGGTAGGCAGAGCTAATGTTTTTTTCTCCTTTGTGTGTGTGTGTGTATTGATGCTGGTTCTTTTCCACATGAGCATCGACAATCCTGCTGCCGTGTCCCACCACCACGCTGCCTATCACAAAGTGTTTTTTCCTCCTGGTTGCTTTGCTTACGCACCTCCATGCCACATGTCCTAAAAAAAAATATCAGTGGCATTGCACGATCTTCTCCTGTTTTGCCCCAAAAGAAAGCCAGTTGCCTTATAACGACACTTTGTAATGGGGTGCAGCTTCCCCGGCATGCTGCCTTCCAGGCTTTTCCCCTAGGGTTCCCTGCAAGCCTTCAAACCGGGGCTGAACGTTTGGATCAAAGAAGGTGGCAATGCTGCAGGTTAAACCCCCCGTTGCCAGCACTTCATCTGCAGTCAGGGGGGACCCGGGCCACGATCACCGCGGGGGCCGACACAGCGGATCGTTACTGTCAAGTTCAGCTTGACAGATGCACTGCCGTCCCCAGCGCTGCTGCATGCCAGCCTGCCCGAGGAGGAGGAGGAGGAGAGCGTGGCGCCCGCTCCTTCGGGCCAGGCTGCGCTGCTGGGGGCAGCCGGGTGTGAAAGTTTTGGAGAGCAGCCCGGGCTCCCCGCCACATGCCATAGAGCCCAGCCGGGGAGCAGGGACACCAGCCAGCCTGGCCTCCCCAGGGTGCTCCGGCCTCCCTGCGATCTAAGCGCAGTGTCTTGGTGGGGTTTTTTTAATACTGGTGACAAAAGTGATGATTTTTTTTTTTTTTAAGACATTTTAAGCCAGAATGATTGTGTGAGCCGTGGCAGGGTTAAGAAGCAGCAAGTCAAGGGGAATTCACAGGAATGAGCTGCTCCAGCAGTGACAGGGAAGTTGATCCCCTCAGCACGGGATGTGACGTCTGGCATGGACCCGAGTGCAGATGTCACGAGCAGGCACTGGGAAAAGCCACAGAAGGAGAGAGGCAGCAATTCTTGTCTCCAGAGGCTTCCAGCTGCTGCCAGCCGGTGGAGGGGAATTGGGAAAGGTGGCAGAAGGGAATGGGAAAAGTGCAGCCGGGAGATGGAAGCAGCTCTGCTCTGGGCACGCCGCTCCAGCTGCCTCAGCTCCTGCAATCCCTGCCCTTGGGCTGTCAAGAAGAGTCAGAGGAGGACATGCAAAGAAACACACCACGGCTGTTTAACGCCCCTTGGGGTTCATACCCAAAGTGTTTTGCAGGCCCAAATGTGACTCAAACATAAGCTGATAAACTGAGGTGGGTGAAGAAGTGTCTCAGGTAGGTGGTGCGGGTCCCCCGGTGCCACACAGGGTTCAGCCGGTCCTGTGGGTGCCCCACCGCAGCTGCCATGTGCAGCCAGGAGCTGCTTCTGGGACGACGGGAGGATCCAGAGCATCGAATCCTCCTTGGGTTCCTTGGCTGAGCACGGTCGGTTCTCTGTCCCCTGGAAGCGCACGTTGCTGTGTGCGCAGGCGGCCTGCCCGCAGCTGCTCCTGGGCTGTGCTGAGGATGCTTCGGCAAGTCTGCCAGGTGCCGGGTTGGATCAGCCGCCCCGTTTGGCGGGTGGGTGGGTAATGCCCGGTGTTCACAGCACCGCTCGCAGCTGCGGCACAGCCTGGCGCCCACCAAGGCCAGTGGCTTCAGTGTCAGCACAGCTGGGCACCGCCAGAGCTGAAGGCGTCCCTTTGCCCGGGGGATTTTCTGCAGTTAAAGCATTTGCAGGAGAAGCCGAACAGCGTGCCGTACTGATACAGCATTCCAGCCCGGATGGAATCCTGCCACACGCTCGGCTCATCCTTCAGCTTTTTGTCAGCTTAATGAAATGGTCCCGTTTCCTTCTTCCAGATGTGCCCACTGCTAAGTGCCTGGAAAATGCATTCCCGGGGGAATGATCCTGCAAGTGAAATGGAAATGACCTACTGTGGGCTGCGTTAGTCTCAGTGTCATCACTTTTATCTTTTTGCTGTTAAAGTGTTTTTACCCTTCCAGTGGTCCACTACCCTCCTGGCCCTTCCCCGGGACCGGCAGCCATCCTGGCAGCAGTCGCTTCCGCAGCCCTCACAGCCGCCTTCTTCCGGAGGAGACCCCTCTGCCGGGGCGGTTTGCTACCCACGACAGGAGCCCGGAGCTCTGCACGGGGAGGGGGCTTGGGAAATCACACATACCCCACCTTGTTCCTTCTTGCTCTCACCGCGGAGCCTGAGCACCAGGATCTGGTTTGGGTCAAAGCCAAGGCTGAGTGGGCGGGCTCCTTTCCCCAGGTGCGGGGGGACAGCGGGTTCAGGGTAAGGCTGCGTCGTCACTTCCATTGCCGCTGTACGGGACCAGCCGGTGGTAGCTGTGTGAGGGGAGCGTGGGGCCGGGGCAGGGCGCGCCGAGAGGTGCTCAGGCCCGTGCCTGCTGGGTGCACGAGCTGCCGGGAGCGTGGGGCTCAGGGGGGCTCGGTTCCTTCCCTTGCCTCAGGAGTCCCCACTGCGCCCCGCACTGGAGGGGTGAAGGGGGAAAGGAGACTTCAACGGCAGCGTTCTGGGCTCTTTGACACAAAATGCTGAAGGGGCAGGCCTGCTTTTATTTGCACCGGTAGCCTCACTCACTCAGCAAAGTTAAATGAAGCAGCGTAAAAGTAATTAATGGCAGAATCTGGCTCGGTGTCGAGAGAGGGATATGAGGAGAATGAGCATGAAAACGAATTCTTCTGTGATTTCATTAACCCCAAGGTTAAAAATTGGTGCTGAGGTTAGACTCAAGATAATAAACCCCACAGTGTCCTCCTCCCGGCGACGGTGTGCAGCCCCCCCAGCTGCCCCTCGCGCGGCACACGGCGCTCGCCCGGGGAGGGGACGCGGCGGTTCCCAGGGGGCTGCAGAGGCCCTGCCGCAGCCGGCGCTGCCTCCTGCCCACCCGTGCCCTCCCCGGGGCTACGCCTGGGTGCCCCGGGCGGCCGACCGACAGCCCCGGCCAGCGGCTTCGGGGTGGGCAGGGAGAGGAATGGCGCCTGGAGCGACTCTTCCCATGCTGCCGAAAGGTTAAGGAAGGAAAGGGCCATTCTTATTGTTTTTTGGGTTTTTTTAAGAGATAAACATAGGGAAGTGGTTTTCCTTGTTCATTTCATTTTGCATTTGATCTACTTACGATGAGATTACTCAAGGAGAAAAAGCAGAAAAGACTTGCCCATAGCTAGAGTAAAATGAATGAATGCAAACCTGCTACATTCTCCTTGCCCTGAAATTTCAGCTCGAGGAACCTCCTGCCTCCTTCTGGTAGTGCTGCTTCAGGGAATGAAAGGGAGACGATTTACTTAATTGGATGGTAAATTAACATGCAGTGCATCATGTAATTCTGTGATTTACATAAATATAAGACGAGTTCTTCTTTAACAAACTTCCTCACTGCTGCAGTGTAGACAGCGAGTTACCACCGACTGAACTAATATTTGGGATTTTCTTGGGAAAACGAGGCCATTGGAAAAGGAAAAGGATAAGGAAGCTGAGACTGATGACCTCTGCCTTTGCTGGTCCCTCCTTCAGCTGGTTTGCCCTGGGTAGCGGCGCAGGCCCCTCTGGGAGCGATGTCAGTGACTGGTGCTGAGGGGTGGGTGGTTCCTCAGAAGAGTTACCTTCTCTCAACAGGAGCTGATGCGTCCTGGCCAGGCGGAGACAGGATTTTGCACACAAGTAATTCAGCTCTGCTTATAAATGCAGTTGCTCCTGCTTGTTGCACCTGCGAGACCCAAACTCAATGCCCTCCCCCAAACCAGTGCTGAGGTTAAAATGCCTGGAGAGAACGGTGAGCGCGTGTGGGTCCTGCACCCGGGTACCGGCACAGCAAAGAGGGGCCATGTTCCTGTTGCTTCCCCTCCAAAACGCTGCCAGCGCCGTCACCCCCTGCCCCAGGGGACCAAGACCCGTTTGGTGGGAAAAAGGATGCTCAGCAGGCAGCAGCGCTCATCCCATTTTCTTCTGCTCTCAGCCTCTAGAGCAAAGCCGTGCCATCACCCTCTGCTCAGGAGCTATGGCGTTACCAGATGCAAATGCAGTGCTCTGTTTCATTTTCAGTCAGCCTGCATAATTATAGGATTTTTCTTTACAAAAGACCTTGAATGCTCCCATGCCAGAGCCCCAAGTCCCTGTCATGCATAGACCCCTGAGCAGTGGCACTGAAGTCAATGCGTATGCATCGCACCACTCATGATAAGCAGGAGGAGTAAAGGTTAATGCACTGGAAAGTCTGTGCGAGAGGAGACCTGGGAGAGAAGGTTTGTGAGGTTGTCTCTGTCTGAGAAATCATCTGCGGGATAATGAAGTTGCTTCTCTCCATGCTCTGGTTTGTCCCTGTTCCGTTATAGTCGTAGAACCACAGAACGGTTTGGGTTGGAAGGGACCTTACAGGTCACCCAGTCCAAACCCGCTGCGGGCGGGGACACCTTCCACTAGACCAGGCTGCTCAGAGCCCCGTCCCGCCTGGCCTTGAACGCTTCCAGGGATGGGGCATCCACAGCTTCTCTGGGCAAGCTGTGCCGGTGCCTCACCACCCTCACAGTGAAGAATTTCTTCCTTATATCTAATCTAAGTCTACCCTCTTTCAGTTCAAAGCCATTACCCCTTGTTCTGTCGCTACATGCCCTTGTTAAAAGTCCGTCTCCAGCTTTCTTGTGAGCGCCCTTTGGGTACGGGAAGGCTGCTGTAAGGCCTCTGGCACTCGCTGCATGAGCTGCGTTCGTAGAATAATATGCCAGATCTTTTTTCAAGTACATTTTGCTCATACTTGGCCAGATCCTACATGCAAAGTAGCGTTTTTCAGGATGTGGTCCTACAGTAGTCTGACTGTGCTCGGCTCTGCTTCACCCTGCTGTACCCCTGACAGCGGTAGCAGCCCGCGCCTGCGCTGGGGGCCTGGGCAGCAAAGCTCCGCTCTGCCCCGTGTCTCTGCCAGACAGGAAGGCACCTGGAAGAAAAACAGGAACTTTTCATCGCACAAGGAAGCAAAAGTGTTGTTTTCCTCCTTTATTGAACTTTGGCAAGTAATATGTGTGTGTGGGTTTTACATCAATAGCTATAAATAAAAATTTGAAAGCAATGTAATACTTGTCATTAAGATAAAGGACATCTATTGGCACAAATCATTGAGTAAAAACCCTTTAATGATAAAATAACATTCACTCTTTAGCTACTTTATTTGTCTGAAAACTCAGCTTACACTCAGTTCAACATATCACCTTCCACAAAGTTAAAAAATGACATAAAATGACATAATAAAATATACCTTAAATTTCATAATACAAGTACCTTGGCAAATTTTAGCAAGCTGGACCATCTACTGTTGGCCACAGTAGCGAACATTGTCATCGTCTCACATACCCCTTGTTGTCTTTGGACTGAAAAATGCAGGTGAACTCAGCGTGTAGGTATTACAACAACTGCGTGTCGTCTGAGTAGTGTCTGGGATCTGCTAGCATGAGTCGAGTCTGCCGAAACAAATATCGAGTCTGCTTATTGCGGAAGAACATGTAAAGCTTTCTGGAAGATTAAACACTATTACAATCATTAACTGTCTTACCAAAAAACCTATTTAAAATTCTTGTATCCATTACTGTCTTTGGCAGATAAATAAGAAAAAAAAAATAAACAGACTATATTACAAAGCTTTCATTATCACAATCTACTGTATAAGGCCAAATAAAAATATGTTTCTTTGCACTAATGAAAGCACATCTCTAGTATATCCTTAATGACAGACAATATAAACACTCTACCGACGTTACTTCAGATGCCTCGTTAGAAGACTGCGACTTTCGTACTCCTGTTCCCGAAGCGGCACTCTTCTACGCAGCGTAAAGTGTATTTAGTAGTTGATTTGGCTTTATGTCCAGTGTGATCAGTGAGTCAGGGTTACGCTGAGTCTGAAGCTGAACCCAGACACAAAAGACAATCCCTTTGCCAGGCCGCTAGCGGTACTGTAAAACGGGGTTCTTGAACCAGTTTAGGACACGAGGGATAAATCAAAGGGGGGTATAAAATGTGTGAAGAAATCTGCACCCGGAGCGGAGGGTGGCGAGCGATGGGGCTGCCAGAGCCGGTGCTCGTGCTCCCTCCCAGCAGGAGCGCGGCAGCGGGGCGACCGGCTGGGCTGCGCAGGCTGGAGCCGGGCAAGGGGTCTGGCTGCGCCGCCCGGGCTGACGCCCTGCGACGGGATTGTCCGTCGCGACAGGCAGCGTGGCTGGGAGAGCGCCGCTGACCCCAAGCTCGTCTGCGTCCTCGTCGCGATACGGGGGATGAGGGGCCTGGGCAGGAGGCACAGCCGGGGCGAGGGACGCAGCCGAGGCTCCCCAGCACGCCCACCCTGACCGGTGCCCACGCCGTGCCCACGGGTCTGCCATAAAGCCAAAGTAACTCCTGTTCCTGGGAAAAAACGCACAGTTGGCTCTGTTTTGAGCAAGACGTGTATTTTCAAGTGACTGACTCATGAGTCAAATTGGCCAGGAAAAAAACTGCTCGTTGGCCTAACTTTTCCTCTACCAAAAATTTAATTTATTTGGAATTCAATTCGAGTCTATGTTTAAAACACAGATAGATGAGAACTGATCTAAATATCAGTACTTAACCGTATGAGGCAAAACTGTGCATGTTTTCACAGCTTAAATGCATACACAACTGCGCCACAACTGCCAACAGATAACAGGCTCCATGCATAAATAAATGCCATCAAACCAAAAGACCTATTTTCAAATTCAAAAAAAGAAGTTGCCATTAAGAACCACGATGCATCACACTGCTAAGGTTTTGCCTCATGCATAAAAATGGTAGCGCTGATTGGCAGTTGCTAATTATAATACTACACCGTCACACAGAACAATTAGCTGTTCAGACCAAGTAGCACAAATGTAGAAAATAATCTTTTTTTTTTTTTTTTTTCAACAGAGCAAATTAACACAGATTGTTTCTTCAGCAAAATATGAAACTGTAAACTTTGGGCTCATTCTGCAACTTTTCCCCAATCCGTAATAAACAAAAAAACCCAACGGGAAGAAAGACTGACGTACATTTTTAAGCGCACCTTTTCCGTCTATTACAAAAGCACAACCTAAAACGTATAAAGCTTTTTCTTTTTTAAATCACAGTTACCAAAAAGAAACAGTGAATAATTTATTACATACGCTATAATAACATTACTCTAAAGAACTATTCTCTATGAGGTATATCTGAGAAAATTCGGTAAGGGATTGCACGGTCTGCGTTGCCAACATGCCGAGTTTTATATTAAAGCTTTGGAACCATGAAGAAATAGAGAAGGAGAAGGAGAAGGAGAAGGAGAAGGAGAAGGAGAAGGAGAAGGAGAAGGAGAAGGAGAAGGAGAAAGGAGAAGGAGAAAGAGGAGAAGGAGGAGAAGGAGGAGAAGGAGAAGGAGAGCCTTTGGTATTATTAGGAGTTTTGTTCTTTGCAGGGCTGCATTGCAAAGCACCACAGTACAAAAAGCCCACCAGGTACGATTCGGCGGCCCAGTTGAAGCTGAGGTATTCACAGGAAGAATAAAAAAAAGCACAGAGAGGTCTAGACTGGCAAAATCGTTGCTTTGGTTCAAGCAAGGCACTCGTCCCGTGGTAATGTCACACTTTGCAAGTGAAGCATGAGTCTGGTAAGAAACACGATTGCTGCAGAGGACCCTGCCAGCTCTGGGGATTTTCTGTGTCCAGCCTGCCACCCGTCCGTGCTGCGCAGGGGGTGGCAAGGGGCACGGCGGGAAGGTTTCACCTACCACAAGGACAGATCGTCTCCTCCACGCCCAGAAGGCATCCTGAGAATTATTATAGCTTTTTATTGAAGGAATATATATATAGAGAGAGAGAGAGAGATAAAGCACACTTGTCAAGCCCCTATCTTTTCCAATACAGACTTAAAACCAAAAAGAAATACAAACTAAAAGGCAACATTTAGTTAAAGTGGAGCGTTTGTGTTGAGCTGTTGGGAATCTGTCTGTGTGAATCCAAAGGCATTGCTCAGGCAGATTTTGTAGGGAAAGGCTCAAGCCCCCGCAGCAGACAGTGGCACCGGCTTACAGCCCCGGTGCCACCCTGGGACGTCGTTCATCCGGGCTCTGCACTGACGTGGGGCAGGTCCAGAGATAAAAAACAGAGATACAAACCAGCCTTCAAACTCAGCCAAAGGTGCGTATCTGCAATCTGAATGAGGTTTTTTTTCTCCTGAAAATTTACCTACCAGCCAGTGCTCACCTTCTTGTTCTCACTGCGGACCAGGCTCTGCCAAGGGCAGGGTTGGGGGGCTCCTAAAGAACAGCTGAACTTGCGTCTGAACGGGCCCGTGGGAAGCTGCGGCGGTACAGAGCGGTGGGAAGAGCAAGCAGTGCCCAGGAGCGGATTCAGCTCATCAGAGCATTTGGTTTGGTTGTATAAACAGGATAAAACAGGCTAAAAGAAACAACTCTTAAAGGGCACCACCAATTCCCCAAAGACAACCAACCAACTTTCAAGTAATCGCTTAGGAACATGATACTAATGGAGCTTAATGTAGCTTTGTTTCATTGCTAACTTGAGAAAAATAATTAATTCCTTTTCATATGAAAACTGTAATTGCAACAACAACAAAATGTAAGCAGGAGAGAGCCGCCTCTGTGTCTGCTGCACCTACCGGCTGCATTCGAGACACAGCGAGCGCAAGCGGGCCAGGCAGAACTGGGCTTCGTCCGAGCAAAGGGCTTGCTGCTTGGTGTCTAGATGGCCAAAATTAAGAAGAAACCTGCTCCCCTCGGACTAGCTGTCAGCAGTGGGCTCTGCCAGCATGGGGGCCCACAGACCAGCCTGTTAGATTATGTTCAAGCACAGCCTTGCTTGAAAATAATAATTTCAAATGCTAATTTCTGCCACTGATGCAAATGCACACCCATAAATAAGTAGGCAGGCCTTCTGCAGGTGGCAGCATGATCCCTTTCCCCACGGAATCGGCTGACGGACAAAGCCTGGATTCATCTCCAGGTCAACACAACTGCTCCATCCACTGGAATTTGGTGTGGGGAAGGACGTGAAATGTTTTCACGTCTCCAAACATTTTTGGCTGGCAGGAAGGCATAAGGGAAACACAGAAAATGTCATCACCAGAATTGGCAGCTTCCACAAGAAGTATTTCTTTGGATATCTGGGTTGCAGCTGTACATTACTGTATGGAGGAGAGAACAGTTGAAACTATAAAAGAGCACAAGCAAAATGCAGACCGCACAGAGAAAGAAATCTTTGGTATCTTTGGTATCATCAACACGATTAAAATTACAAATGGAAAAAGTCAGTGAGGTAGCCTCTTTGGTTCTCACTAGAAATAGAAAGGTTTTTTTTTT
>VZTL01001980.1:0-28754 GCA_013400535.1 Scopus umbretta
ATCTGGTCCAACCACCTGCTCAAAGCGGGGCTAAGTCTGATGATAGATCTGGTTGCTCAGGGCCTGCTCCAGCCAGTTTTTACTGTCTGTAAAGATGGAGGCTCCACAACTGGTCTGGGCCCCATCCCAGTGCTTCACCATCCTCTCTGTGGGTAAATTTTCTTACTATCTAATCAGGATTTTTCTTGCTGCGTCTTATGCCTCCTGCTGCAGTAGTACAGATGCACCCTCTAAGTCACAGCAGGCGATGAGAGCAGGAAACACAAGCCAAAAACTCCTACAGTATAGGGGGACTAATGTGGGCCCAACACGCACGTTTTTTTTTAAGACATATTCTAGAAGGCATACACTCCCAATTTCCATAATCCTGCAAACTACGCAAACAAATATGTTAGTGGCTTACATCCATAACAATGCATTCAAATGCAGTAGGAAGGTAAGGTATGCAGTGCACACAGAGGTGGACACGGATACACAGAGGAACATAAGAATCCCTTTTTAGTTCAAGGAACAAAGAATTTTTGGGGAATTAAGAGTCCCAGCCTGCAAAACTCAGAGCTAATCTGTATGTTATCACCGCCCATATTTATTGTGATGTATTTCAAGTTTTTCCCCCAACACACCTCATATAAATTACACTTACAGTCTTATTAATGAGTTAGTTACACTTTGACCTGGGAACACAACCATTACATATCATTTTTAAATAACACCAACTTCATCTAAAAGCATATTGCTCTGAGAATAGCCAAGAAAAGTTCGCCTACGCAGTAGTTTCTTTTGAGCACAATCACTTCTGGTTGACTAAAGAATTATAGCCTCAAAGAAGAATTTTATCAGCGTGGCTCTAACAAAGCAGCGAGGTAGATATTTCATGCCTGTGCATACTTACTGCTCTGCTGTATTTGTTTAAGTATTACCTGCCGTTTGAGTGCAAATCTAAATTTAGACTGAAAAATGTCTCTATATTGTAAGCCTTGTACGTATTTGATAGAGAACTCTATTTACCTTGTTTATCATTGAAACCACCCAAGTACACCCACTACATCTGCACATACTGGGAATCGGCCAAGAGAAAAGACTAGTTCTCGCTCAAGCCACTGGATATACTGGACTCTAAAATTAAATATCTGTTTAGAGGCATAAAAGACACCCCCTCCCTTTTAAATTTCTGCCTGTTACTGGCCTCGTTGTTCTGCTGGTCCCCACCTCACGTGGTTCCTATGGAATGCATGCTAGAAACAGAAGGGATAATGGGATCAAACCCCACCTGTTCCTACACAGAAATCTGCAGTAATTTGACTCGCCTGGCTTCTGAAGAGATAAAATGATGACAAAGTGACAAAGCTACATGGGTGCTGACAACAGCAGGCATTTCCTCACTTCCAAAGGAACCACAACGCATTTCATGCTTGCTGTTTGCATGTGCCATGAACATAAAGTCAAGTGCAAAGGTGTATTAAGTCCTTACTGGAGCAGCAGTGTATTCTTTAATACCTAAGAAAAATAACCCTGACTCCACCCTTCTGCACCTACATATCATGAAAAACTGCTGTTCAAATTATGGGATCGAGCAATGTGACACTGCTTGGCAAATATTTATTTTATTATAGACACATAATAATAGAAATGAGCAGAGTTGAGTAACATGAACAGCTTTTTAAATGACCTGAGGCTGCGTTAACATTAGCAGGTATGACTTCTTCCCTGCCTGAAATATCAAAACGCAAAAATTTTTTTGCATTTTTGTAATACTACATAATACTAATTATATTGACCAAGAATTTAAAAAGTGACATGGAGAAGGACGTTCAGAAAATGGCATTCGACAGAGGTACTAAATAACCCCTGTTTGGTTCTGAAAAAATCTCATCATTGTCTCACGTAATTCCTGTGCCTGATAGTTTCTATTTGCATCATTTTTCAGCCAGATACCCTAGAAGAATACGCTGCTTGCATATTATTATACTATGACATATTTAACACATCTTAGAGCACTAATTGTGAGGCCAACAATTGGGATAATGAGTGAAACTGTAATTTCTGAAGATCATCTAAAATTTCAGAACTTTAGAAAACATGTATAAAAGTTATGACAGATTAAATGGCAGCTTCTAGGGGTTGCAATGTATTTCTGTGTATACTTTCAAAGTACCAACTCATTACACTTCAGTGTTATCACAGAATTCATACTTGCACACACATTAATGGTATTAATAGTTTCACACATGACAACATTTTACCAAGCTATAAATTGAAGAACAGAAATTCTCACTGTTTAGAAGTACTCAGGGCACACACTTGCCCACCTAAAGTTTTGAGAGCCCTGCCTGACGATACCCCTCCAGAGAGTCTCTGTTGCATACTTTACTCTGCCTACCTGCCACAATTAAGCGCCGCAAAACACCACATAAGAAAAACGCATTCACTGAGCTTCAGAGGGTAGAGTTCACCTTCTGGCTAAGCAAAATGGGTTACCTGAGGTTACTGGAGGAAGGAGAAGAGGACAAAGAGGAAATAAAGGAGGACACATCTACTCCTTTTAAGCACTATTAATCCTCCCACCTTAAATTTAGGAGAGTGGATAAGTTTAGTAACCCGAGAGGATCCATCGCTATGCAAAGTTCTCCTCTTTTATTTGATACGGCGTTCCTTGGGAACATTGTAAGAATTACTACATCGTACAGCAATACTGCAAAGCAGACACCTGCCCCTCCAACCCCTAAAGGGAGGAAAGAAAGTCAAAAAAAGTTGGTTGAGAAGTAACATTGCCTTTTTGGTGGCTAGTTACTTAATATGAGGAAACACTCCCTCTCCTAAACTGTCCTTTAAATTTGCTTTGTGTAAAGAAAAATACATACATGGATAGGCTTAATTCTTTCAGTTTTAGGCACCGCTAACCCTCAGCTGCTTGGTTACATATGTAAAAGAGGCTAAAAGCAAGGTTAACTACAGAGCAGAGCACTTCTGTATCTAAATTTTTAATTCCTTCTTTATCTTCTTTCTCTGTAAAAGATATAACACAACCTTCAAGGCGATGCAGCAGGGTGGGAGTATGCAGTGACTATCTTTCCCTCTAATCGGAGATCTTCAGCAGGCTAATCTCTTGCCATCCTTGTATTTTTCTTGGCAGCTGGTTAGGCTCCAAGTGCTTCTGGAACGGCACTAATGTATTACAGTTTTAGCAGTCCTTGATGCAAACCGCATCCAGTGCCCAGAATTACCCACTAACCGCTCAAAGAAAGTTGGCTCATACGGTTTAAATCCCGGGCATTGCTGGGCAAGTCTCCATCCACAGCTCATGGTGTTCCTTCAGCTCTTGGCAGGGGACCAGCATTTAGCAGTTTTTCCATAGGGAGGAAGTACTCAGTTTCTAAAATTTGCAGATAATGCATATTAGCTTCCCCCTCTTAGATAACAGGTGTAGCCCTTTACAGCCAGGGACACTCACTGCCTATTTATTTTTTTGCCAGTAGCTATTGCCAAGGCATTCTTCTTTCAAGCATGAAGTTTACATTACAATAACGAAACAGGGGACACCAGGAAACGTTACAGAACAACTCTGCAAAACTCTGCTTGTCTGGCAAGGCTTGTTCAACAACCAGACAAAATCCGATTTTTATCTTGAATGAAACCTCATTATTATAATAGTATTGTTAGTGTTTGCTGCTTCCTCAGAGCATAGAGAACACACAAGTGTTGTCAAACTTCTGATGAGTATCATCAACGCAACAGCTCCAACTGCCTGCCAAGGTTTTTGGTTTGCATATCTCCTGGGCATCCCCCACAGGGCAGAGACGGGAAGATCATGGAGTAAAAAGAGCCAGATGGGATGAGACTGAGGGGTTCAGAGGACCAAGAATCGAGTTCCAACAAGGTGTAAACAGTGTAATACTGCTCACTTTCTAGGGGCCACATCCCGTTTAGCAAACCCCCAGCCTAGGAGTGGTGTTACATTCCCACTGCACACAGGATAGCAGGGAGGAGAGCAACTAAAGCACCTGACAAATTCCTAAGAACTTGCTTGGGATCAGCTGGGGGCGGGGGGAGCACCTTTTAGCCTCTACATGGAAAAAGGGGAATGGTTACAAACCCAGAATAACAGAAGCTGTGGCAATAACTGCGCATCAGCAGTGCCCTCACAGGCACCCACATTAAGGCAACTGTTTTCTCCCCAACTTACCCAGCGCCATGGTAGTTTACCATGAATACATTAACAATATTCAGTGCAACTGTTTTCAGGCAGAACAGCTCTCCTCAGCATTTCAGCTCTACATTTCAGCATTACAGCTCCTCAGCAGCACGGGCACTTCAGCTGCCGTCTGCCTGCACAACACGCTAGCACTGCGTACAGTAGCGCATCTAACAGGGGTGAACGTGGCTGAGAGCAGACTGCATTTCTAAATGCAGCCCCACTGAGTAAATATTTAGTTTACAAACAGTATGGCACATCACCCGGCGTCACATGATCATGGAATAAAATAGCAGCAGTGTGCATACACGAGCTTGAAATCAAAGTCAGCCAGGAAACCTGTAATAACTGCTGCGGTTTTAATTTTGGCTATATTTAATTCCCTGGTGCTCCCTCCTTGGTCCGTCAGAATTTAAGAGAGAGGACATGCATTTTCTTGAGGCGGAGGAAAGATGCAGGAAAAGAAGAAAGGGCCACTGGCTTGGTTCCTGTGTTACATGTTTCTACTATGAATGTATCAGTCTTGTGACAGAACCCTATCTCAGTGACTTCTGCTGTGCCGAAGAGTGGAAATCTCATAATCCTACCGTGTCGGATTCTCGGGTAGCAATCCTCATGGTTCCCACATAGAAATCATACTTGGCAGCTCCACTTGTCACATGTCAATACAATACGTAAACCAGCAGGTCGGACACATGCCAGATTTTTTAATCGAGTATTAGAGATCTCAGGCCAGTAGAGGCCCTGCTTCATCTCTTCTTAATTACTCCAGTACTCATGCCTTGAGCCTCCCAGGAGTACGGTGCCTCTTGGCCTGTGCAAAATGCTGCTGTTAAATCAGATTGCTCATGAAACCCTCATTATTAATTATTTTATCAGATTCTCCTCCAACTCCAAAATGAAGTGTCAATACCACCTTCAAAGCTCTTTATACGTCCAGCCCTCCCCGACATGGTTTCTCGCCCTCTGTTCCGTCAGTGATCACAATTTCTGTAACTGCTAAGTCAAGTAACAAACACTTCTAGATTCTTCCACACAACCCTATATCCACGGTATGGCATTCTTGCACTGTTACTCAGGACCCTTCCCCATATGCCAGTTTGCCCAGAAAGCCACTCCATTCTTCCATATGGTGAAACAGTTTATAAACGGTTTATATTTTAGAGGACGATATCCTCAGAGCAGGGAGCATCTGCAATTGTTTAAAGAGCACCCAGCTCTCAACACACAACAGTGCCAGTCAGGTAAAGAACAGAAACATACACACCATTGAATCACCGCCGTCGGAAGGGACCTCAGGAGACTTCTAGTCTAATGCCTCCTGCTCAAGGCAGGGTCTACAGCGACTTCTCACCAGCTTTCCAGGCGGTGGATGAGTGTGTGCATGACATGTATGCGTGTGCATATATCTACATATATAGAAACACAGACACTCATATTTATCCTTTGTAAATCCAGGGCACTTTACAGTAGTGGGGAAGGACTACTACACACAGATTTGTGTCATGTGCCTGCAGCCATTCTGATCCAGAACTGATTCACCTCTGTTGCTTAGATCCTTTATGTGGCCAAGCCTCTAGTTCTCTCCTCCCAAATGATGTTCTCATGCTAGAAACCTGACCTAGACTCATTTGGGTGGCAGAGGCCGCACCATCCATGAGCTACAGAAGATTCTGCATTAGATATGGGGCAACAAAAGTGAGTTTTGTTCATACAAACCAAGCACACCCTTTCCTAACACTACCAGTGGGACCGTTTTTGACAAGATCAGACAGATCCACATCACACTAAACCAATTAAAAGTTTTCTTTGGGCTAAATGAAGAGCCAGACAGTTACTGCAGTGACTACAGGCCATAAAAAGCACTAAAAGCAGAACATTCTCTGCGTGCATGCAAATGCAGTCTTGAATTCAACCCAAGACCCCCACAACAGCTCAAGCAGGCTTAAGTCCAGGTTGCCAGGGTCCCTCCTGCCCCAGCCATATGTTCCCACACCTTGCCTTGCACAGGATTTATTTCATCCACATTTTCAAAGTGTAAAGAAATAGATGTACCCAGAGGGTGTTGCCTGTCTAAGCTAGGTGGGATGTATTACCCTCACAGTACCTGTCCTTTCCCACTGCCTGCAGACCAGCACAGACCCATTTACAACAGGATGAGATGAATCCCACCCTCAGTGACTTACCAGCAGTCACATGAGAAACCTCCAAGAGCCAAGATTTACCAGGATGCTCCTTAACCTGAGACTTGAGATGGTTTTCTTTACCACAGCTTTATGCTATGTGATTAGTGCAACTAGAGCTTTCTGAGGAGTTTTAGAAATGGTTAAAGAGTTACTGCAAACCAGAGGATGACATTGATACCAGTAGCAACATTAACTGTTAATACACTGGGCTGGAAGAATTAGCAGGCCAGTTAAGTCATGCTGTCACAACACATAGGTCACAGTCAAAGGGATTAAATGACAAGACTTACTTCTCTACTGTTCTCCTGTCATAAGTCTAAAATATATGGAACAAGGTTAGCCGGGAGACGAAGGGAGTCAATCTTCCACTGCATGCAAAGTAAGAGTAAATATATGATGTCAACATAAACTGCAAACCAGCCAGTGCTCCACAAATGAAGGCAAGCCCGATGACAGCTGAACAGCATCAGGGTTAAATCTGGGAACACAGGGAGAGGAGTTCACAGAAAACAAAGAGAAAAGCACTCCCAAAATAGCCTTGCAACTGTCACCACTAGCGATTGTCAGCACTGGAAGGTATGACCTTGCCATTGTGTCTCATGATCACAGCTCTACTCTTAAGGGGGCATTTGTCGGAACCAGCACCACCAAAAATTCCACTTCCAAGTGATCCTATATCTCCAGCAGCACACATTACACTCACCAGTGATTTTGGGAACAAACAGCTCTTACCGTTGCTCCTGCAAAAACGCGGAGCTTTGGTACCTTCCCTTCTCTCTTCTCAGCCCCAGCTTTAGGGTGTCCTCATGGCTACAATATCCTGCACGGGCACTTCTGTACCACAAACCCAGTTTTAAAATCCTTACGCTTTAAAACCCTTGCGCAAATCTAATTCTGACACAATCTCATTAGAATGAGCAGGAATGGGTAAATTCTGTTTTACAGAGAGCTGGGGGAAAGGGAGGGAAATGAGATAAAAAGGGTATTCATTTTCTCATCTGATTAATTAGCTATGTTGCTTCATTTTTTAACAGCAGTTGAGTCATACTCTTCTCATGTAAGCAGGAAGAGAGATATGGATTATGTCAGATTTTTCCATTGGAAAAAAACCCCACAACTAGAAGTACTCAGCAGTATCCTTGCCAGTCATCAAAAGAAACCAACAACAAATCTCTTAGAATGATTAGCACAACAGAAAAACCCAGTAGAGCACAAGGAAAGGGAAGAGTGCATGCAAAGGCATAATTATTTCATGAATGTAGCATTTTCAAGATGAAATAGCAGCACCAAATATCAGGTGGAGAACTGCTTCAAATAGAAGGCACATTTTGAAACTCTCCATGCCTTCATATATGCACTGGGGACATCAACTTCTTTAAACGGCGGTAGATGTAAATATCTACTGCACTAGACTATAGATGGCTTAGCTAAAGGTCTGTGGAATTCTTTATAATTATCAGGACTTCTGCTTTAGCTATGCAGCCATGGTATTGCCAGTGAACGCTGAAGAACCACGCTTCACCACTGGCTGGTACGTCATCTGCTTTCACCGAGGTAGCCCTTGGCGTGCCAAAGCTTCCAGCGCTGCTTCTTTTGGATAAACAGGAACCACCGCTGTACAGAAAGAGGTCAGTTGGGCACTCGCACACTCCGTGTTACTGAAATGGGAAGGAAGCTAAATTGCCCTGCTTTTACTTCTGCTGGGATGATAGGCGTAGGCATGCAGGATTGCAATCTTTTCACCCTGCATTTAACACTTCTAATCAAACAGCATTTTGGCTAATCTAGGAACACCAGCGAGGACCTCCGACATAAGTATTTCACTATGCAAAGAGCCACAGGGATCAACCCCGTATGCCAACCCCTCCAACCTCATGTTATTTCTGCTCCCATGTGTCCAGCAACCTACACTTAATTCACCTCTCATTCAAACAGGACCCAATACAGTGATTCTTCCACTTCCATAGTGCTTTTCCTCTGCAGTCAATGGACTGGTTTGCCATTTGCATTCACAGACCAGAACACGTAGCTCTAAACCAGAGACAGGCCATGTGGGACTGACTTTAAAATCTAATCTAGATTATCATTTTACTCCCTTCCTTTTCATCATCTTCATCCCCCTAATTCCAACATGATTTTTAATACCCATTATTTCAACAGCAGTTGGAGGCTAATACTTTGTACCATCTGAGAAGAGCTTGAAATGAGTCCAGTACTTGATCAACTGCCAACACTAAAAATAAAGCCTTTCTGTCACTAAAAAGCAGGGACTGCCAGTTTTTTAATGGTGTAGAGCAGCATTAGCTTTTCAAGTCTCACCAGTTTAGTCATTCTGACCACTAGGTATGTCATTTCTCTCCCACTCAGCCAGTGCTCTCTGGCACTGCATCAAGACAGCATATATAAAATCCTACCCTTAAATTACTGAAATTTTAGTTCCTGGCTGAAAACAACTACATTTCGTAATTAGAAAGCTCACAAGTATTTCACTGCTGTGTGGAAAATGGAAATTCAGCTACTGCAAGTTTGCTCCGCAAAGAAATGTTCTGCTAACAACCCCCTTGTTCTTCAGCTCTCCAGGTGCTACACCAGTGGTAATACTGTACCCATCGAACAGGGTTCCTAAAGGCACTTTTATAGTGCAAGCAAAATGTACATGCTGCTTCTGCCATCAGCTATATGACATAAACATAGTTGAAATTTCCAAGATGCAACCTTAGATCAGCTTCAGCAAAACTAACATGGTCTCCTGCAGCCCAGGGCTGACACTTGCCCCGTTGTCTTGAACGGCCACTGGAGCTTGCAAAGCAACGTGGTAAGGCTAGTGCCAAATGAAGACTAACTTTGTCAATAATGGGGGGGAATCACTTTTCAACCCACTTGGCAAGGTTACTCCACTCACACCATACCTGCTAGAAGGGCGAGACGAGGTCAGAAGGCATGGCAGGGCCACTCCGTGTGCCAGCAAACAGTCCTCTACGGGAAAAGTCTCTCTAGGTCTTCTCCTAACTGGTCAGAGACATGGAAAAGCAGCTGCAAATGATTTTAGCTCAACTTGGCAAACTAAAGATGAGATTTGTGTTACCTAACTATAGACCTCAAAGAGAAATCTCCGCTGGTCACTTCAGGCTTTCTTTAGTCTCTCCCATGCAGCATTTTGCAGCAGGCTCTGCTGGCTAAAGCCAGGGCTGCTTTTGTCCTGCCCCGTCTTACACCTGGCCAGCAGACCCTCTCCCCCAGCGAGGGGCACTGACACTGATTTGATACCCCACTGAACGGGTGCAGGAGCTAACCTGGCTGACACTGGGACCAGACAAGCACTTGCACTGGTATGAAAAGCATATGACAAGAGCAGGAGGAAGGGCAGGACTAAGATAGTCTTAAGCTGCCACATAACCATCCACTTGGACATCTTGCTTATGTCAGGACAGACAGCTCACGCTGCATATGGCCTGGGGAAAAACTGTTTTTTCAACAGAGAAAGCAACAAAGGCACTCCAGGGCTAGTATTGCTTTCACAGAAATCCAGCTCTTCCTTACAGATGCCAAAGCTCATGTAGGGAAAAGTACCATGAGCTCCTGGAAACACCAAGAAGTGCCCAATGAGCACTAAGTGAGGGCAAAGATGACAGAAACAGCGGCTGTATGCAGAACCACCTCAACATGACTGCAAGTGAAAAGAAAGGGGAGATTCCTTTGGTGGATTCATAGACAAATTGTTTTAATCCTATGGGGAAACAAACTAAAGCAAATCTCAGCATGGCCACCAGAAACAAAATCATTCACTGACGGCTTCTGAGCATATCACCCTCATGCTGCCATCAGCAGTCCAAACAGAAGTTGGGGACTGTTCTGGTGATGCCCATGGAAAGAGAGAGGTGGTGGCACATATGGTACTGAGAATAAGTGATCTACTGAAGATAACCTGCAGAATAAGGCACTGAAGAGGGACAAGTGCTGCTCGATAGTTCTTTGCTAGACCCTTGCACAGACACTTTCACAGAGCAACCGAGTGCTCTAAGCGTGTGATGCTGCCGTGCGCTGAACTCTTGCCAAAGCAAGACACCAGATATCTTGCTAGTTTGAAAGATGGACACAGCTAAGGTGTCAACTATCCCCAGTGATATTAATGGTGCTTTGAGTCCAATCAAGAACTGTGGTCTCTGTGATCAAACAAATACAGACCTGATACAAACTTTTGTTTTCAGAAGAGTAATGTAAACCCCGTTACTTGCTCCGGCGCCGTGCACATGCCCTGCATGGTTCAGACACTGGCGGCCCAGCGTGAACTCCTGATTGAGTGCTCTGACAGGACTTGGTGTCACACAGCCCTGGATAGCTGATGCCGAAAAAAGGACGTAGCCAGAAATGGATAGAGCAATGAACATACACAGCAAAGGGAGGAGTGGCAGAGGAGAGCAAGCTCTCCACCTCTGTAACCACCATTTACAGAAGCAGCAGCCAGGCAGACTGACCAGGCTTACAGGTGAACTACAGCAATTACTCATCCTTAACATAAAACAAAACCCGGTGGAAGTCCAGCTAGAAGATGGCGATTCCCGCATTTATCGCACTGTTACTTGAGCATTAGTCTGCCTCGCATGGGGGTGGCACAAGCAGTCCTCAGAAACAAAGCACCATAACCTGGATGGTGAACAGGAGAAATTTAGGAGAGGGCAAGGGTTGTTGACAAAGCCCAGCTGCCAGAGCCATGAACCAGTCTCACTCCGGAGTGGATCACCCCATTTCTGCTGATGAGGGAAGAGAGGCAAAGAGCATCGTGCAGGAGGACTTTCAGAGGTCTCACAATGCAGTCCCATCTCTGTGCCAGCTGTGAAGGAAGAGGAAGAGCTCACGGGAGGAAGCAGTGAGCTGATGGTTGGGAGGACTATCCTGCAGATGGGTCTGTCTCGCTGGGAACATAACTGCCTGTCCCTAAGACCACGGATGCACCCCTGGCTGTGGGTTCCCAGCTTAATGCAAGAGCTAGGCCATAGGCAATGATTTAGGGATCAGGCATACAGACAGGGTGGTGATAACCATGCACTGAGTGGTGATCTGCCCGCTGCAGACATGGCAGACACAGCCAGGAAAGGCTCTAGAAACAAAAGGGCTTATGTTAGAAAGCTGGACAGCAGTACTCCTTGGGAATCACTCCTGGAAATCACATCACAGCTACGTGTAGGACCAGACAAGCAGACAAGTGGCCAGCGTCTCAATGTGTGGCTGAGAAGATGGAAAGGAGTCGTCACTGGTAAGCGAGGAAACTCCTGGAATAAAGAAAGGGAGAGATCTTATCAAACCCAAAAAGAACCAAGCTGCTGGTGCTTACATTAGCAAATGGTATAAATACAGAATAGCAGATGCGTGGGAAATTGTAATATTTTGGAAAAGAGCCACCAAGGCTTTTACAGAGGGAAGTCATATGGCAGAAAACCACTGCAGTCCTTCAAAGGGTAAATAAGCACGAAGGCAAGGGAGATCCAGGTGCTACAATCCACAGGGACTTCCTACAGGTTTTTCACCAGGCCCCTCACTAAGGCTCCTAAAGACACTGAATTGCATGGGTAAGACAGAAGATCCTTGCACGATTAAACATTTTCATGATGGGAAGACCAGAATATGTGATAGATTCTCTTCCTGGAGATCTCTGCAGAAATCCTGCCTGAGGTCTGTGCCACCAAATATATTAAATAAAGGATCTAGAAGAGGAGGTGGGGTGATAAAAGTTTGCTGATGAAACTATTCAAGAGGGTAAAGAAAAGGACGAATTTGCAGAACAATCTTACAATACTGAGCAACTGGTGATAAACTGGCAGATGAAATTCAATGCAGATAACTGTAGAGTGAATCACAGGCAAAAAATACACCTAACATCATGTAACAAAATGAAAGGCTCTGAGCTTATTACTGCGATTCAGGAAAAAGCTCTTAGGATTATAACAAATAGCTGTAGGAAAATATCAGCCCCAAGCTCAGAAAGCAAAGCAAATTCTAGAAATTTGGAATGGAACAAAACAGAAAATATCATTAGGCCCCTATATTTTCAGTATCATAAGACATTCTAGACTCCACAACTAAAAAAAGATATGGTAGACATGAATGGGACATGAATTAGAAAAAGATTAACTTTAAAAAAAATGGGGAAAAACCAAACAAACCCACACAATTTGCCCCATTTTCCAAAAGCACTTCTTACAGATTTCTGTGGCATCACAAATATGGTTTATACTCTTTGTAGGGCACCAGAGAAATAAACAATGCTTTGGGGAAAAAAAGTGGCTGAAGAACTCAGAAAGATAAGAAGAAAACACGTTGTAAAAGGTTTGGGGAAAACGGGACGCTCGCTCTCCCTCCGCTCAGCGCTCTGCTGTAACCGCGACCCGCTGCAGCCGCCGCAGCAGGGACTCGGTCCGCGTAGGAAAGCACAGGATTCAGCACAGACTGCAAAACCTTGAGCCCGCGTAAACACCCGTCCGAAATCAGCACAGATTAACAAGGCCCAGCTTTGTTCTTCCTGTTCAACAAAAATGTAGAAACAGAGACCACGTTTTACTGCTGTGAGATTAAACCAAAGCGGAGAAGGCCGAGAGCTCCACAGAACAGAACCCAGACTCAAAGCGTTCCCGATGAACGTTCTTACGACAAAGCAAACCAGGAAAATTCCTACACTTAGGTGGGAGACATCTAAAGGCAAAACAAGCACAAAAAGGACACAGCACCAGCGTGGATCACTGACTAGATATCCACTCAAGACAGGTCAGGCTGAAAGCAGCCCAGCCACCTCACTCGTGCGAGGGCAGCTCTGCTCCTGCCAGGTCTCGGCCAACGCACCACGCCGGCTCCGACAGCTCCCACGCTGCAGGGAGCACGCTGCTTGCTTAGGGTCTTAATCTTTCAAAGCAGCATTTACTAAATATATTGTTATAGCATTAATGACTTATACCATTACTTCTAATTTTGCTTTACCATCCCCTCATCTCCATGCCCACCCCCCTTAACTGGGCTTGGCTGAATGACTCAGTGGGGTGCTGCTGAAGAAGAAAGCAGATCTCATTCTGGAATACATTACAGACAACTGCTGTTAGGAAGGCCCTGAAGAAAATTATACTTGGGCTGGAGAGATCTCCACTTAAGTATGACACTCAATTTGAAAGCAACATACTCCTAAGAAGCCCAAAGGAGAACAAGGCTCCCTGCAAGTTTAGAAGACATCAACTAGTTGGAAAGGTTAAATAAAACCAGCTTTACTGTATGTAGGTAAAAGGAAAAAAAAAAAATAAAAATGTTTGAGGAGAACAGAGTCTTCCAGTAGTGGGAAGGCTGCTATAAAAGGGAAAGCAACTGCAACCAGAGGAAAACAAAGAATTCAGCTTCATTTGGAAAAAAGTGGAATTGGGTCAAACACTGAGAAATGCTTCCTGACTGCTCAGCTTGCCAGGCGCTGGAGCTGGCTTCCAGGAGAAGTGCAGACAAGCTCTTTGTGAAGATGCTTAAGAATGGATTAGTTAACTGTCTTTTGGAAAAAGCTCTGATAAACCTGGTCATGCTTTAGTGCAGAGGACTGGACCAGAAGGTCTTCTGTGATCTCTTCCAGCCACGCATCTGTAACTCTACGACTGCAGCAGACTGCCCTCACCACCGAGGCCGCACAGACTGAGCTGAGAAAGAGCAAATGACAAAAAGCCGAACAAATGGTAGAGGACAAGATGCAGCTTTCAGCATCATACAAAAGAAGAACTATCAAAGCACTGCTCAAAGCAGCCAGAGGATTAGGAAAGCAGCTCAGACAGACCGGAGAAGGGGTGAGTGGTTAAAGTAAAAGCTGGTAGCTTTGTCAACAACAGGTATCCCCAAATCCCCAAGACCCTGCGGGTTTCATTGCCATGCCACTGTATTTGAAAAGATAACCCTGGCATCAGATTACATTAAAATGTCTTGTTTTCCCTAATGCAGCAGTTCTTGTTTTGGACGGGGCTTGAATTTTTAAGTCACTAGCACAATTTGCAGGAAGCTCGGCACAATGTCAGCACATGGATTCCCTCCCAATGACTACACAATCAATTCTTTGTTCCTTATTCACTTTCTGCAACATTGAACAATTTTCTTAAAGATTAACAGAGCCTAAACTAAATGGAAAAGAATGGATTTTGCGGACTGACTGAGTTGTAGACTGAAGACAAGCCAATACTCGAAATAGCTATAAGACAATATTTGGCCATAAGCATAGGGCTCCTTCTATAGAAGCTATTAATAAGGGATCAAAAATAACTCATGCAATATGCTCTGAAGTTTAAACCTTGGCTCTGCTGGCATACAGGTTGGCACGGACCTGAAGTCTCTCATCAAGAGACAGACAAATTTACCACTTATCTTTTTCAGCGTGAGGGAATGCTTGTTCAGAATAACTCAAGTGATATCAATTTAAAAGGCAAACCATTTCGGGCTGCGAAGGTCAAATTCTGTTTGTCAGTCATCCAAGCAAGAAAAGAAAAGCTAGTGCAAACTGTGAAGCAAAGATGAAATCCATCCTTTGCAAGAATACCTAGATACCGCGTTCAGTCAGATGTGTTCATTCAGGCTACTGCAAGCCAGGAATAGAAAAAGGCTCAAAAACTTGTGGATCCGCAAGGTGATATCCCATATGTATACATATTCTTTCTTCTGGGTTAGAGGACACTATGAAACATAACCTTCATGCCACTGCAGCAAGTTACCCAAAATTTCAATAAAATTGCCTATTAAATATAAAGCACAATTGCCCACCATTTATGCAATACAGTATTACTTAGCCTTCTAAAAATCACTGGGTTTTAATTTTAACATTTTAATATCTGAGAGAGTATTTGGCCTTATTAATTTGCTCCTATTTTATTTCCCTTCTTGACTCTAATCTGTAATAAATAATGCCTTTTTAATTATTCATTATATCATAGAGGGAATCTTCCTGCCACACCATCCTAGAGCCTGGCAATCTATAGCTTAACTCACAGACTTAGCATTTATACCCATCAAGCAGTTTCTGAACATATCGAAGCTTTTGGCGTGAGCTATGCCCTAAAACAATCAGTTCCACAGCTGAATTTTACACTGGATGAAAAAATCCTTATTTTAAAATTCTGGTGTCCTTTACTCCTTCCTTGTGGGAAAAAGCAAACATACCTAATCACACCTTACATATAATTTTAGATACTTCTATCATATCTGTGCTTGTGGCTTTCCACCAGTTAGGAAGAACTGTAGACAGTTTTGATCTTTCCTTGCATAGAAACCACTCCATGACTTGAATCACCTTGCTGTTATTTCCCATATCTTTCTAGTGACTATTTTTTTTTTGAGATGGTAGAAAGAGGACTGCAGAAACTAATCTACAGATAGGCACAACATGACCTTATACTGGCTTTATGACTTATTCCTTTCTTAATAATTCCTAATGCTTGATTTGCTTTTTACCCACTGCAGTAATTCCATGTTATCACATTAAATCCCCAGAAAACCTTTTCCAGCCTGTAACAGCTGGATTAGAATCTGCTGTTTCCCCATAAACATTACTTCCCATTTACTGACCAAATTTTGCCAGCCATTTTATCAGCAAATTAGCCAGTATCGTGAAACCCTTCACTGCCAGCTTTCATTTCATTATCCTGACTACACAGCACCATTAACAAACTTCCTCACTCTTTATTCCCTTTTCCATCTCATATATGGGTGCACAGAGCAGCACAGACTCCAAGGGAGATACACAGGATAACTCCCCTTCCTCCTGTAAACTGAGCTTTTATTCCTAGCCTTCATTTTAGCTCTTTCAGACCATAATTAATCATAATACGATCTCTTTGTATTTCACAACAGCTTTATTCCTTAGGGCTTCCATAGAGGGACCTTGTCAAAAGTGTTTTGGAAATCCAAACATACCACCTCAGATTTCTCCTCCCCACATGCTTGTTGACTCCTTTGGGCTCATCATTTCCCAAATTCTTCTGGGAGTCCTTTTTGGAAACTAGCACCACACAGGGAACTGTCATTCCCATGGTCCCACTGCAGGGATGATCCTCTGGTAGTTGGTTTGTTTTAAGTGCTATGTTATACACAATGGATAATAGCTTAGTGAGTTCATACGCTAGTTCCTCCTGAACAAATACCAGCTGGTGCTGAAGACCCGACCCTTTTCATTTGCCTGAGCAGTTCAGGAATCTCTTCTGTCAATACTGCAGCTTGGTAAAGCTCAGAAAGCTGAATTTTTATTTTTAAGAGATCTTTGTACAGGAAACACTGAAGGCATGCAGAGACAGTATTGCTGAGGAGCAACGCAAAACTGTTGAGCACACAATGGCAAAACTGGGACAGATCTGCCATTTGAAACTTTAGTAGAGCTGTATCCAAGACTCAGATCCTCTCAATACTCCCCAGAAAAAAAACAATACTGTGTGTTCCCTGAATACAGCATAAATCTATTGCAGTGATTTATGATGAGAGAGGAGAAAGGCCACCCCATGTAAAAGATGTCACAAGGAACAACGTATCATTCTTTCAATTTTGAAATAATTAGGATTTAAATTCTCCTAAATCATCACTTCTCAATTTTCTTTATTAAAACTCCCCCTGTTCCATCGATACAATATGCAGAAGTGTGCATATTTTCTATTTGTCTGCAGCAAATACACTCGCCCTCATGCACCTATCTCTCTAAATATATTCCACCTTCCAGTTCCATGTATAAGAGGAGAGACTGAGGAACACGTGCATGAACAGGGAAGAGATGCAAAGTCTAGGAGGAGAGGTGTGGATAATCTTACCTGAAAGTTGGGAAGCTCACGTATGGAGCCTTTGCACAGAGGTCTAACACATCCAGTATCTAGGACGCAGCTCCCCTCGCACTGGGGATGGTACTTGGATGAAAAGTACAGACTCTGAAGAGCTGCAGGGGACTCTTTCTGCCTTTCAGCTCTCCCCCAAATTAATTAGACTGGGAGTAGCTAAGTGACAGAGGGTCTGAGAAACAAAGAGCAGTGGGCAAAAGCAAGTGTGACACAAGGACTGGAGACCAGCTCAATAGCTCCAGGGCAGTGCAAACTCCTGGAGCAGAACTTTGGTCCAGAAAGCGTCCGGGCTGCCTCAGAGCAGCACACACACCTAGGGGATGCAGGAGCAGCCAGCACACGGTGGAACTGCGCAGGAACAGCAAATAAACAGGAGTCAGATCCCACCCAGGACTATCAAAAGGAATACAAAGCAAGAAGTTGTCAAACAGTGCTATTTTCCTCACTGTTTTTTTTTCTGCTCCTAGCCAGAGGCTATTCAGCTTGGTCCAAGGGAGGGACTTAAACTGCCAAAACTCGCTCTCCCCTCACTGCCCTGCTTGCAGAAAGGCTGGTTTACAAATCACAGGAGCTGCTTAGTCCTACCTACCAGCCAGGTTTCCTCACCTGCTGGCAGGAGCAGTGCTTTGCCTGCACAAAGGTTTGGCACTCAAAGCTACTTCTTAAACCCATCTCCCCAGGGTAGCTTACCCATCTGCTGGGCACAGGCTGGGCACACAGCGCCGAACAGCCCTGCCCGACTCTTCGCAAGTTTACGTGGGTGCTGCAGTTAAGCAAAGCTGGACCCTAAGACATGCTTTTTGCCAGGATGTGAGCTAAGCCTTGCTGGCTTATGGCTGCTCACCCTTGCAGATGATCCATAGGGACTGAGCAGCCATCACTCATGGGCTACAACAGCTACAGCTACTCATCTCCCTCCACAGAGCCCAATCCGTGCCCTAGTGCCTGCTGGGCCCCCTTCCCATACTCAGAAGGCACTCAGCAACAGTTAATGTTCAAAGTGCAGCAGTGATTAAATTGGTAGCTGGACTGAAAGTACAAAAGGCTCCACTAAAGTAGACTCACAAGCCAAAAATGACCGTGCAGCTTGCTTTGTAGCATTTCCTACAGCGTCAGCCATTCTGCACATGGGGGTAGCAAGAAGCATCCTTCAGCAACTTAAGACAATTGCTAAGCCCATTAATAAAACTAAGGCAGCCAAGAAAGATAAGAGAACACCCCTAGCCTTAAGAGCCACGGAAGTCTGCACTGCAGAATGGTTAAGAAGCATTTACCAAAGTGGCAGTAAGAAACAGGAATCCACAATCATCATCTCCCTTGGGAGATAGTACCTGGCAGTACTTCTTACTGCGTGTCTACTCCTGAAGAAAAGAGGTCACGACATGCCTTAAAACTGAACTGGTGCTGACAGATAAGCAGTTTTAAATCATTGGTTAAGTCATTGTGCAAGTTTGCACTAAAATGTGGGGAAGGCATCGCAGGTATGAGGAGACGGCAATTGCTCACTAGCAATCGCTCAGCCGAGTTCCTGCGAGACTGAACTCTGAAGAAGTTAAGAGACAAGTGGACTAGAAAGAACCCCTCCTATTTCCCTCCGGGCTGGGACCTCACCTTAGAACTTCAATTTTTTAGGGGGGGATGGGATGAAGGAGATAGGGAAATCAGGAAGATACCCTAGAAATGTTTAGTTTGCTGTGCACACGAGTGTCTGGCAGTCACTGCAAAGAGCTACAGGCAAGTAAGACTGAAGGTACATGCAGCACGTGCTACAGAAGCACCGCGGCTGAGAAGTCTGGTACGACAAGACGGGCACACATGCTAGAAGGAACGGACTAAGGACAGTTCCCGGCAAAAGCAGACTGGTCCTGCTAGCTACGTCGTGCAGCACCAGAGCCGCAGCCCAGGGAATAAAGGGGAAGGAATGGCCAAGGATCACTTTTGGGACCAGGTGGGATGCAGACACGGCTGAGGAGGGAGCTGGCTGATGTCACTGCAAAGTCACTGTCATCTTTCAAAGGTCAGGTGACAAAGGGAGGTTCCTGATGACATGGAAACACCACCCATCACGTAAGAAGGATCTGGGGAACTAGGGGCCTGTCAGTCCCACCTCCGTCCCTGGAAAGGCTACGCAGTAAGTCTTCCTGAAAGCTATCTCCCGCCACGTGCAGGAGGCAGTGGTGACTGGGAAGAGCCAGCATGGATTTACCAGTGGCAAATCTTGCCTAACTTGATTGCCCTCCACAATGACAAGCTGGCTGGGTGGATGATGGGAAAGCAAGCGTGGTACACCTTTGACACTGTTTCGGATAGTGCTCGTAATAGGCAGATTGGTGAGAGCTGGACTACAGAAGCAAGCGATAAGGCAATGGAAAACTGCCTAAAATATCAGGCTCAAAAGGTGATCAGCCGTACAAAGTCCAGCTGGCAGCTGATTACCAGTGGCATCCCTCAGGGCTGATACTGGGGCCAATACAATTCAACAACTTTATTAACAAACTTGATTAGCACCAATTATAGGACAGAGCACTCTCATCAAGTCTACAGAGGACATCAAACTGGTTGGTGCGGCTGGGGCAGGAGATCCTTCTCAGAGGGACCTACACAGGCTGGAGAAGTGGCCTGGTGGAGCGCTTGTGAAGGTCAACCCAGGCAAATGGAAAGTCCTGCCCCTGAGACAGAGTAACTCCTTGCAACAACGCAGACTGGGCAACTGGCTGTAAAGCCACTCTGCAGAAAAAGACCTGCCAAGTTCTTGGGGAGGCAGAATAGACAGATGTGAGGCAGTCAAGATGGCTGCTTTTATGGACTATCAGTATAACTGTCTGGAAGAGACTCTGACACACGATGCTGACTTTCTGCTTCTCAAAAGTCTTTGAAATGGTAATTCTGAACACAACTTCTACCTTTCGAAGCTTGTGCACGGTACAGAGATTCCCCTAAAGGCTAACAAGACTGATGAGAATATCAGCACACACTAAGTTGAGCTGGCTGGAGCACAGCGTAGTTCCGGTGGCTTCCTAAGAACATAGTGAAGAAGCATGAAGCAAGACTAGAACGGCATCAAGTGATGAAATCAGCTTTGAAGGTTTAACCTAGATGCTACCTCGTTCGGAAGCAAGTCAGCAGCACTTTCTAACCTTCTTGAGAGAGCTATTTCAGCTCAGTATTCATAATTCGGCTTAAAAGACTTGCTGTAGACTTCTTAAAAACCACCTCTCACATCAAAAAGGAAGATGTTGTGGTAATAGGCTAGAACGTAGCATTTTGCATGTGCCATCAAGTTGCTTTGAAAGTATCTTTGCCATTGTAATCATTTTTGGTAACTGAAATGGTTATATTAATGCAACGCGTAGATCATGCCAACAGTACAAACATCACCTGTGATGTTCATTAAAAGACTCAAGCAAGGGCATGCGGTTTGCTAGCGCAGGAGCTTCTGCTGGCATGATCACATCACTTAAAAAAAAAAAAATTAAATCAGACACTTGGCAAGTCTGTAGCATTTGTATGACTGTCACGGGTGCAGTTAAACTCCTACCCGGGCTCAGGGTATGCACCTCTTCTTGGACAGGTGTAGGCTGTGCTAATGCAACCAGTTAGCTCAGAGTTGGTTGTTATCCACAAAAACACCAAACCTGTCTACACTGGAGATCACATCATCTCACTTACAGAAACCAGAGAGTAAATGGGGTAGAAAAATGGCTTGTTAGATAAAAATTTAGAACATTTTGACCTCCAAAACCACAACGGTATTTAAGGTAAGTATTCTGATGATTTCTGTTGGCAAAGGCAGGGTGTCTGTTAAGGATGTATCTCGGAGCAGTGTCCTGGCTATACCAAAACAATTAAAGCAAGCCCCATTACTCACAGCCTGCTGGGTCAGAGTTCACCTGCCCCATAAATCTTCCAAGGGAGAAATCCCTATTAACATGTCTCACACAAAGTATCAAGCTGTCACTTGAGATCAATCCATAATTAACAACTGTTTCGGGTAAGCCTGACAATTCATATGAATTCAAATCCTGGAAGAGAAACCCTGCTTCATACGTTGACTTCAGAATGAAACCATTGCAGCAGTACTTCAGGATGCATCAATTCAAGTGCAAAAACAGTAGAGCCAATTCGGCGCAGCTCCGTGTGCGGGCCCTCCAGCTTCAAGCTGACTTACATCCGTTTGGGTTATGGTATTATATTTACAAGTCCAACCTAAACAGATGTAAGCCAGGTTAGAACAGCAGAGCCCACACACAAAGTTGCATCAGTTCACTAAACCGCTGTCAGAGTCACCTCTTGCTAAACCAGCAGTTGCCTTTAGACAAGGCCTGATACCACGAGCTGTTGCTATTGCATGATTTCAGATGTAAAAAAGCATAAAGCTTCGTAATGAAATCGCATTAACTGTCTAAGACAGTGAGGAATGACAAATTATAAATAGGAGGTGGCTTCAGACAGATTCCAGAAATGGATGGTGAGCAATCACTGTGGCAAATCAATGCTCTGGCTCAGGCTATCAGAGAAGGGCCAGGTTGAGTTTTACCCTGAAAAGGCAGTGACACATAAAAGGCTAATGGCAGGTGGTCACTCTGCATTCTGTACATTTCACAAAGATTTATGAGCAAGGCCGAATGCTGGAAAAGCAATGCCGAAACTGCTTGTGTCCCTCTGCAAGGTCAGCTTATTGTATTATGGAAACATTTAACTTGTAAGAGTCTCACTAGAAGACTCTTCGATTTTTTTCAGCCAAAGGAAACAAGCTATTAAGAAAAAACAGCATTTAAAAAAATTGACACCATTTAATCTTAAAGAGTGAATTTTCAGTTGTTTTCAGGTAAGCAAAGACTATATTTAAGCTGAGAGCTTAAATCTAGGAGACTGATCTTTGAAAAATTTGTTTAACATGAAAATATTTAATGAGAGTGCACATAGATGTATTTTCTAAAATACCAGTAATTTGTAAATACCATACATCGTAATTATTACGAATGAGTGCTGCCATGAGAAATTGCATAGGTGCCTGAATCAAGAATTTTGATGTTCGTGATTGTCAACAGCCTGATGAGGAAAGAGAGGCCTGACTCGGGATTCGGCTGTCAGCAGTATGGGATATCATTCTCACTGGCCTGGGAATCTGGAAAAGCAGATTTCCTCTGAAAAACATGTTTTAAGAATGGTCCTGTTCCATCACAGTAAGAGATGCATCTCTGGAGTGAAGGGAGGAAATAAAATTTGGCACCTATAAGCTGTGCAGGTTGAAGCCCCATCACAGAGTCACGCTCCGAAAAGCTCCAGCAGCGCAGGCAGATCACATCGCCCTCCATTTTCAAGAAGTTGACAGCAGCCTGGAACATTTCTCTGTGCAGGCCTGTATGGACCATACTCACCATGAAGTTGTTCTTAAATCCATTCATGCTGAAGTGAACCCCATAAAAATAGGCACCTAAATTCCCCACCAAATCGTTCCTTCAAAATTCTTAGAAACTGAAGTTTTCCTGCTGAGGCGTATTGAACACCTCCTCCTGCGAGCTGCACCTTTCATCCCCGTGCAGATCAGTTTGCCGCAGCCCAATAAAGGAGATTGCAGGGACAGCTGTGGCACCTCCCTTCAGAAGGACAGCTGAAAATAAACTGCAGACTCAGATCCCAGGATTTATACTGGGCACCTTCACCGTGCTGGGGCCATACCATTATCACTAGGTCAAACAGTTCACTCATTTGGAGAGCTTGCAACTGGAGGGTGGGAGCTGCTATTCCCCCGAGAGGGTCTGGGTTTCTCTTTTGTTCATTTTTCCTTCTCCCAGCCCTGTGCACAAACACATTTTTTTTTAAAAAGGAGAGCAGACGTTTCAGAGCATTTAATGCTGCCCCTGCCCTCATTTGTATTCAAAAGTTAGAAGGAAAAAAAATCTCAATTTATACAACCACTTACATAATATTCCCCTCTCCCAACCTTATTAAAAAGATTGCTCTAATATGCACAGTCTGACAGGCCTTTTTGACTTAGGGTATATAATAATCCTCAATGGAGAGCTAGCATATCAACTCCAAAGTCTTGTATCTTAATATTAGTCAGTTATTATCTGTATATTACAACACACGGCACTTAAGATGTCTCACAAGCCCCACAGTACCTAATCTGAATCCTAAGTCTCTAAACCTGTTTGCAACAGAAACAGCTCCCAGTCCCTAACGCTCACTGTTAAAATAAGCAAGAGACATTATAAACTGCAAAAATAATACCGGGACGATGGCAGTTTCATGTAGGTTACAGCTGAGAGAGTTCTGCACATAAAGGCTGCCTTTAATGTTTCAGCAGGTTTCAGCCGTGCCAACAGGAGATGCAAGACACTGCTCTGGAACAGCGACCGTTCCAGGCACTGCATTCATTGCTCATCCCTCCATTTTTTGCTGAGGTGGCTTTCAATCTTATCAAACGATGTTGATTCAGACAAGTATGCAGCATTAAAGACTCGTTTCCATCTCTAATGCAGGTTCAAGAATTTTATTTGCAAAACTC
Source organism: Scopus umbretta (assembly GCA_013400535.1). Taxonomy (NCBI): domain Eukaryota; kingdom Metazoa; phylum Chordata; class Aves; order Pelecaniformes; family Scopidae; genus Scopus; species Scopus umbretta. The sequence continues at coordinate 23,713 of VZTL01001980.1, forward strand.
AGAAAGCTTTCAGCATATATTAAGAATAACAAGCTTTCCCTAAAATACCTTCACTTCCCAAAGGACATTTCCACGTGGGGCCAGAGCTCTGGACTGCCCAGCAGCACTGCCCTAGAGATGAGAACTTTTCCATAGACAGCACTAAGGGACCAGGGTCATCATGTCTAGCTGCGGCCATGAAGGAAGTTGTAGCTGAAAATCCTATCAGTTCACTGGCTCGCTGTTCATGGGGAGCAACAGAGCTTGACTCATCTCATCACTGGATAGGATAAACAGAGGCTGAGGAAGGAAACAATGCAGATGCACATTTCCCATCACAAACATCCATCTGCTTACTACACCAGAGTAAGCTTCCTCCCAGCATCCAGTAGCTGAGCGAAGGCTGTGGTTGGCTTTGGTTTCCAGAAGCCTAACTAACCAGTTGAGAAACTGCCCCCAACCAAAACAAAGGAAGAATTCCTTCAACTGCTGCAAGGAGCGGCAATTCTCCAAGGCTCTAACTCGTTTCAGTTCAAGGTTAGTTTGTTTAGTCTAGAGTTAATTCTGCCCACTTAGGAGATTGTTTTGAAATAGAGAGGCAAGGGACAGACAATTGAACTAACCCGCAGGGACAAAACATCAAGCCAAAAAAGGGACTGCGTAAGCCAAAAACAAGAAAATAAAAGCATTAGGTTGATAAAACAGCACTTCAGATTTTAACTAGCTTTATCTAACAAATTCCTGGTGTATTGTAGGTAGCTTCCAAGCTTTCTCACTTCGTATTCAGAGTACATACCATTGTACTCCCATTTATAAGTGAAATCCAAACAAAAGTATTTCTACTACCCTAGTGATAAACCCTATTTTTGACAGTGTCATATTTCCATTTGATGAGCAGCGTTAAATACAGTACAAACAGCTTGCAACTTCTATTTTCATTGGCAGAAGCATACCTTCGGAAAGAAACTTTGCAGAGCGCGGTGGAAAAGGTATGACTCTCCCTAGATAACCTTCTCTTCCAAGGATTAATGTATTTTTAGGCAGTGCAGCCACCCAATCTTAAAAAATGCAGCCTAATGCAGGACACTATCATCACCAAATAAAAGAGCAGAAGCTAAACTGCCCTAGAAGTACAGCTGTGGTGCCCCAAACACACGTGTCTGCACTACCTGAATACTTCATTCAAGAGTTTTCGCATCCCTGCGCATTGTGCGATATCCTGACATTTCAAGGCACAAGCCAGCTTTTACCTTTTGGTGATTAAGAAGCTTTTCCTAGAAGCTGCTGCCGCATGAGCGCTCTGTGTGGGTAATGACTGTTGGATCTATCTCGGTTACCCTGCAAAACAAACCCAGGCTGCTTCAGCCACTACTGCAGTTACCGACCCTTTGCTCCATGTTCTCTAGGAGTGATGTCCTAGCTAGGAAATCACCAATCCACATAGGAATCCTCTCTTCCCTCCCCTCAGCCTCCCAGATCCTGTCCCAGTGTCAGCACCTTGATGATTCTCCCAACAGTCTCCAGACTCTTGTGACTAGGACAAGTGGTCTGTAACACGTTACCCCCAGCTGTGTTTTTGGACTGTCCAAAAATTCTGCCGCCTGCTGCTTTGCTAGGACTGCACGCAACATTTGGAAGCAAGTAAAGGGCCAAATGTGCCGAGCAGCAACCAAAAATTGACCCGCCTCAGTTTGACATGGATGCCGCTTTCTAAAGCTCCAAAGAGCAACTAGACATGCCTGCAGTTTTACAGCTCTGGCTGAGAAGCAGGAATAACTTAAACTGGGACTGCCGGAGTCCCAGCCTCTGCTATCTAGCCCAGAATCACTGCGCAGCGTACCCGGCTTCTCATGAGGCAGCTGCTGAATAACCACAGCACCTGAAAATAAGTCAAAAGCAAGTGCCAAGCTGCTTTAAGAGTAGGTGGCAGAAACTCAGGAGTTATGTCATGAGCAACTCACTTCTCCACAGAACAGGGAAAAGGGAAACAGCACGTAAATCATCAAAGAGCAGACAAAGGATAAACAATCTTTTCTGTTGCCATCATTTGTGAACTAGTCCTTGAAGACATACAGCCATTGCCTATTACACTTGGAGATGTAACTAGAAGCATCAAAATTTGCTTCCCTTAAGACTCAATTTTCCTCAAAGTTTATGCTTCGGTTCCATCTGGCACTTCAGGAGGAAAAGCGAGCATTTCATGCCCCCTTCCCACCATCTGCAAACACTGAAGAAGTTCAACTGTGACCGACAGTTCGTTTTGCCAACTGGTAGCAGTTTCCTTGAGGATTTCTACATGTCCACTCACATTTAGCTAATATCTCCCTTTCCATTCCGCATTAGACACAAAACCATTGCCAAAAATACACTATGTTCAATTAATTAAGTTAATCACTGAAAATATGGGATTGATGTTCATCCAGAAGCATTTTGCAGGCACTGAGGTAAAGATACACGTATCACTGGAGCCACAACACAGCTAACAAGACACCGGCCTGTAGGTTTGTGCTGCACCTGATGCCTCCAAAGAGGAGGATGACGCAAGCTGCAGGCTCAGAAACACCACTTGTAATTTAAATGGTTACTTTCAAAATACAGCTTCATAGCTATAAATAGCAAAGACAGCTTCTCACCCAGCAAGTACACAATGGTCCTTAGTCATAGTGGCCCAGATACTGGAGAAAGTGTAATTTTACCGTTGTTGAATGCCACACAACATTTGGGGCCACCGTGCACTTCAAACAACCTAACCCAATTTGTAAGATTGGTCTTAGGTTTTGAAGAAGCAGATGCCGACTCTGGCAAATTAAGACAATTGCCTGTGTTAACCCTTCCATTACCCAAAAAGACATTTGCTTGTACAGAGTAAGTCTCACTTAATATTAAGTACTTTAACCAAAGAAAAAAATTTTTATTTAATCTTTCCTTCAACAAAGCAAACTCTTTCTCATGTGTAGGATTTCCTTCCTCACTGCATGGCCGTTTCGTTTTACAAGTAGTAAAAAAGAGGAGATGGTCACTACTATCTGCCCTATATCTCATAACGTTATGTTTCTAATACTAAGAGAAGTTATTAAAAAAATCCTCACATGCACCACACTCATTTCATTTGCCAACCTGCACTCAGGGGACCCTCAACCTAACTGGATCTCAGCCGACACCTTACCATAGACAGTATCATTCCCCAAGTAATATGAAAACAAACATATATTGGACACATTCAGTGATAAGGAACTCCTAACAACCTCTTCAACCACGGCAATAAACACTTTCATCTGATACAGGTTTACAGACCCAAGATACGGATGTACAACAAAACCTCTAACAAATCAGCGCTTGGTCCATTTGGGCATGCAAGAACATCTCAGCACTCTTCAGTGTTGTCCGAGATACGCAGATGAGAAAATGTTAATACATCAATGGGACACTGGAACAAAGCTTTTATTAAAGTCAAAGTAAGGTCAACCTCCCTTCCTGTGAAGTTTCTGAAGAAACACGCCATGTAAGAGACTTGCTTGTACAGCTAGCGTTTGCTTGACTCCTCACTCATTTAAAAGTTCTCCCAAGTATCAAGCCCTCGGTGTTCCTGCTCAATACGTTGCCCAATACTTAGATCCTAAGACACAGTTCTTTACGTATACAGAATTATATTTGCAGCCTGCTTGTCAATATACGGCTTGCCATATATTCAAGAAGTCTGACCTTGCAGAGATAATCGCCTATTGTCTGATGAGTCTAATGTACTTCACGATACACTTTCGGTGAAGCGTCACATTGTGTACATCAGCGAGACACCCAGATACTTCTGGAGAGGTCATCATCAGTCCTGGCTGGAAAGCCCTCATCAAGTCATCCCAACTCTACCACACTTCTAGCCACCTTAGATTCAGCCTTCTTGCTTGTCAAAATGCTTCCAATAACCAGCTCTTCAGTAACTGGCTCTTACTAGTGTCTATACAATTACTTATTTATCTGATAATAAATGTATGCATGCTGTATTGGAGACTAGTTAAGCAGCGTAACTTATTTGCTACTGCTACACCCCCCAAAAAAACCCCAACCCCCCACCATTACCAAGTTCACTGCTTTGCCAACTGAAGTCTTATTCAGCCTGACGGTCCGTAAGCTCCTATGCTCTTTGCTTCCTAACTTGTGTTTGGAACTTCAGAACAAAATGAATAAATATCGCTGCCCCCTGTTCACTGACAGCCACGAGCAAGCGGGCTTCTGAACCGAGCTTTTAAATGTCCCAAACGCTTCAGTTCAATAATACCAGCCCAGCAAAGAAGAAAGCCTAATCAATTCAATTACTGTCCTGCTATTTATGCTATTAAAGCATTATTCTTTACAAACACATTATTTCCAGATGTTATTCCTGGACTGTGCTTCTTTTCCTGGTCCCGTCGCTACACTACATGCTTAATCTACGAGATCTTGAGCTCAGAAAATTTTCTTCCTGAGGCTGGCCCGGATTCAAATCAGATTCATCTCACTGACCAGATGCAACAATCTGGGATGCTGAATTCACATGCCCTGCTAAATTCTGAATCAGTCTTAGTTAGCAGCAGGTTTCCCCATACTAAAGGGTAGCAATTTCACATGCTCCCTTACATGGCTGTTCATTTACAGGACAGCAAAAGCTACAGATGAAACGCAGCACATGTTTCTAGAGAGGCAAGGCTCCACCACTCCGAAGCTAACTTCTGCGACCACTTTTGCGTGATCTTCAGCACACGGGGATGAATATTAATAGAATCTGCATCGCTTATCTGAGATGCGGGCACTCTCCGGTCTCTGCAAAGGTTGCCAAAGAGCAGTTTGGGGAGTTTCAAGGCAACTCTGATATAGCACAAACGCAGAAGCTGACAAGGCGCTTCTGACCTTGCAAAAACCAGCCCCGGGGAAATTCTCCCAGCGCCGCTGCTATTTCAGCGGACCCCCAAGCGCGAAGTCGGAAGCGTTCCAAAAATTGAGAAACTGGCCACCTAGCCAGGCCCGCAGCTCCGCCAGCCCCAGGCTGCCTTTTGCTCGTTAAGCTACCTAGCGTCCCCGCGAGAAGCCGG
>VZTL01001980.1:37098-75336 GCA_013400535.1 Scopus umbretta
CCCCCGGCACCTCCGCCGGGGGCAGGCGCGGGGCCGGGGCACGGACCCCGCCATGCGCCCCTGGGGCGGGCGCGGGTGCGGTGGGGCCCACCGAGGCGCGAAACGGCGCGGGCATCCGCGCACACGACGCCAGATGCGGAAGCCGAGGCTCTTGCATCAGATCGGGTGAACTTTCCTAGCCCAGCGGAGAGCGGGCACCGACGCAGCACGGTCACTTCCCGCCGGGATGCCGAACTTTCTGCCGGCTTAATCTTAACCCGCCACGATGCGTTCCTGTTCCCTTTTTGCAAAGCGGAACTCGAGGGTTGTGCTCTCGGGCTGGGCTGCGAGCGGAGTCCTTGCGCCCCATCCCCTCGCCAAAACGTGGGCTCTGCTGCCGCTTCGCTGTGCAGCCTGCACGGAGCTTACAGCCGGGGAGACTGAGCCAGCTCAATCCTCTCCGCTGGCACGGACTGACGTCGCTTTACAGAGGAGATTTGCATCCTTGAGGACCTGGCTGGGCACACGCTTAAGCACAGCTTCAGGTGCCACTTTCCAAACCTCAGAGCTGGCAGCAGGGCCAGCGTGTAGGAGGGGGTGTTAATTAGCACTTGGCAAAAGTACCGGATGCTGCCAAGTCTCAGTATTAGATATAGGGCGGGATGGACTGGGTAGAGAAGGTGCAAGCGCTGAAGTAGTATGAGGTGTGAGGTCGGCTTTGGACACTGCACCTCCTGGCTCTTCTGGATTTTGGTGGTGAGGCTGGAAAGGTGCCATAGTGTCTGTGACCACTTCTAGCCTTGGGGAGCAGTTGCTGCTTTGCAAGTCGCTCCGTGCTTGCCGCTGCTGGACAGCCAGCGCAGTGCCTTCCCTGTTCCTGCAGGTCGGTGGGCACCGTCTGTCCAGCCTCGGGCTCGCAGCCGGCCTCTCGTGTCTGCTGGATCGGGGCCTCCCTCGCTGGGATGTCAGTGCCTGAACGCTGCCTCTGGAGCGGCTGAGCTCGGCTCCCCGCTCTTGTGAGGCAGTGCAAAATGACCAGGATGCGTCCCACTGGAAGAAGGGGCTTTGCAAAAGCTGAAGTGAGCTTGGTCAGGTTTTGATTCCTGCAGAAGTCAGTAGCTTTTCTTAGCGTACCTGAAAATGCGTTTGGCTTTTGTTCTGGATAAAACTGGGATTTTTCTCTGAGGACCTCAGTTAGGATAGGAAACTTTAAAGCTGCCTTTGTAACCAAATCTGAGGAGCAGAGCAGTGAGCAGGCAACAGTGTGCTGGTCCGCAGGCATGTTGCGGCTGGTGAGTGCTCGCCGATAGCCGTGTCCGGCGGGCGGCTCAGCGCGGTGCTGGCCTCGCGCTGGCCCCTTCGCTGGCACAGCAAACCTGAAGGCTGCCTTAGCGGTGGCAGCAGAAGCAACGCCCGATTGTGTTGCTTTGGGAACTGTGGAGTAGATGAGCCGTGCGTGAGGATCACTCCGGAGCTTGGACCTTCCTCACTTTCTCCCTTCCACTCCAGCAGGCAAAGCCCTCAGAGATGTCTGATCTGATACAGCTGCATCTCCTGGGTCAGTTCTTTGATTTCTCCACGGTGACGCTCAGTATTCTGTCATGTCCCAGTGCTCACCAGACTCAGGACCCCATTCTCCTCTTGCTCACCAGTTCGACATCACTATCACAAGTGACCTTCATTTATTACGCTGTTGGCAGCCCAGTGTCTCCTCATCACTGCTCCACCCAGCTGAGCACATGGCAGGGGGACAGGGGGGACAGTTCTCACTTGCCTTTTGCAGGGCACTTGTGCCCAGGTGATGTGAAAGCTGCTCCGTGACAGCTGCCGTTTGTCTGGGGCAGAGTCCCCCATGGGCCCGACTGCAGTTAGGGGTGCTGAACCCCTGCTGCTCTGTCCCGGTGACTTCCCCCGTGGTGTTACGTGCATCTCCATGAGCTGGTCCCTTTCTGCTCGGCCCGCACACCTCATCTGTCTAGGTGCCTCCTTCTTCAAATTTCTGCTCATTTCATGGCTATGCCAGCTGCTCTCTAAACTGCAAGGCGATAATCAGACCCCAGGGCTTGGGGCTCCTGCTATGGTTTCCTCCCCTTTGACTTGTCCCTTTGCCAGGCCATGTAATAATCCTGCGTGGACTGCTGTGAACATCATTAGGAGTGAATTTTGTGCAGTACTGTGGTGCTTTTCTGGTGCTTTTCTGCCATCCACGTGTATTAACGCTCTCAGTGGGAAAAAAAGAACCTTTTACATGGGCCAGCATGAGTCTCCTGTTCCTCAGTGATTGCCTCCAAGCACAAAGTGATTGCTCTGGAATTGATTGCTGTAGGATTTTAGTAGAACATCTGGGTACATATGTGGGAAAGGTTTTCCAGCAATTGCAGGAGCACAGATGGTTGCACTGACATCCCGGTGGCTGCAGGTAGCGTTCATTAGAGGGTGAAGGGGGAGAACCTGCACTGCTCTGAGCGCTCCTGTAGTAGTGAAGCTGTGTTCACACGGCTGCGGGTGGTGCTTTAGCTCCAGCAGTTAAAACCCAGCTGCTCTCGGGCAGGTAAAAGGGTGGTTGTCAGCTTTGCTGCGAGCGACACGAGCTTGCTGATCCCTCAGCCCGCTGTAAGGAGAGGGTGACTGTGTGCTCCTACTGCCTGATGGCTTGGCTTCATCTGCTCACTGCTTTCCCTTACAGCTTGGGTTTAGGTGACATCCCAAAGCACCAGGGTGTACTGGTTCCATACTGGTTTATGCCTGGTTGTTTAGTGCAGCCTAGACTGCCTCCCAAACTGGTGCAAGACAAGCTGATCTGCAATGTGAGTGAGTCTGTAGCTGACATTTGACCCGGTGAACTGTACTGTAGTGTCAGGCATCAGACACTGAAATTACAGTTGATCTCCAAAAAAGTGTCAGACTTGTGTGGTTCTGCACAAGCCTCACTTGAGTCTATGCTTCCCAGCAACACAGCTGCTGATATCTTGGTTTTTTGAAGCCCCTTGCTGTATCCAGAGTGGATGATGGACCGTCTCCAGGGCTGAGCCTGCTTGGCACACAAGACGCTGTCTGTAGGGCTCTGGTTGTGTTTGCTGTGAAGTTGTGGTACATGGGATGTAGAGCTGCAGGAAGGAGGAAAATAACCTCGTTTTTTGGCAGCCCTGGGTGTCTCTCTTGCTTGTGCTCAGTGAGCTCTTTGGCTGCAGAACAGTCACCTCCTGTTCCTCATTCTGCATGGGTCCAATAGTGATTTGGAGAAGTGTGACTGCGGTCAATAAGTATTGCAATTGGACAGAATATGGTGCTCAGCTCCATGGTGCAAAGTACTCTGAAAATGTCGAAAGGGTTGCAAACCCTCCAACATATCTTAAAGTAGTCATTAATTAGGGAATCGGGACAATGGGTCTGTCTAGATGGCTGTTGTAAGGATTTTGGTTCTGAGGTGGCTGGTGCAGGTCCCAGGCTCTGTGAGCAGGATGCTCCTATTCTTTTTTTTTTCCACTGATGCTGGCCTGTAGCAGAAACTGCTTCTTGGTCTCTCATGTGGCCTGCCGGGCTCTCAGCATGTGCCTGCGTATGTTGTGGACTAAGAGGGAATTCCCTGCAACTTAAATCTTATCTCAGGCTTTCTCTGTGCCCAGCTGTGAGCTATCACAAGCCCATGTATCCCCAAGACAAACTCATTTTGACGGTCCCTCTCCACGAAAAAACCATCCTGGTGTGTGCCAGGAGGTCTTGCTGGGATGTGGCTTTACTGGGGCTGCACCTGTGCTGCTGGGTGCTTCGTGGTGGGAGCCACCTGCCAAAATCACAGTGAAGCTGCTTAAACTGCGTGGAGGCACCTGCAACCTTCCCGTGGTGCGCGGAGGGAAATAAGCAGCAAAAGGTCTTGGATCTCCTCCTGTGGCAAATGTCAGATGAGCTTCACCCAGAAGCACCTATTCTCCCCCGTTTTCTTACAGGCAGCTCAGAGGAAGGTGTCCCCACTGCCGATGTCTCGATTTGGGCAGATGAACAGCAGGCTGTTCAGGACAAACGGAGCCTCTTCCTTCGCTGCTGCTGTAAACGGGGGAAAAAATGTGCCTGGGAGGCAAAGGGGAGCAGCTGGCTCCAAACCATGCTGGGCAGTTTGTCCCTGAGCGTGCTTGCAGATGCCCTGGCTGTGGAGCAGGGAGCGACGGCAGGAGTAGTGAGGCAGGAATACTGAGGCAGGGGGCTGCCTGCATGAGGCTGCCCACCAAAATCAAGGCCGGTGGATCCCAGAGATGGGCTCTGCCAGCTGTCGTGTGCGGAAAGGGATGGGGCACCCTGACAAACTGAATCCAGCGTTGCGTTACTCCTGACGAGGGGTCTGACCCGTAGGCACGGGTGGGAAAAGGGAGCAGTGGGGTCCCACGCCGTGCGGGCATGGGCATCTCTGCTGCCAGGGCTGGCAGGGGGATGCTGCTGGATGTTTCTGCCCTCCAAGGAAACTCCTGAACCAGGTCAGGCCCTCCTCCTGGTGCAGGAGGAAAAAACAGGCTCTGGAGAGAAACAATTTGTGTCCTTTTAAGGCAATGCAAAGGCTGGGACTGGAACAATCGGGCTGGAAGGGAGGGATTTGGCACGGTCTGCACAGTGGTGGGAAGCCCAGCATGCAGGGCTTTCAGAAAAGAGACTTCCCAGCTGCTGGGATCGCACCCCAAACACAGCTCCTGGCTCCCTGGAGCCAGCAGAGCCTTCCCTCCAGCCCCCGCTCCCAGCACCCTCCGCAGCTCCGTCTGTCTGTCCTGTGCTGAGACCCTCCTGCGCCCAAGAGCTGGGAGTTGCAGCTGGGCTGGAGCAGGGCCAGCACCACAGCGCAGCCCTGCCAGCGTGCCAGCCCTGCCAGCCCTGCCTGCCCTGCCTGCTATTGTAACCAGGTTGAGATAAATTTCCGTTTTCTACTGCCTGATCAAATACTCTTACACAGGGAAGAGCTTGACTTTCCCATATACTGGAAGGATCAGAGATCTTGCTGTGCATGTGAGCAGAGGGTTTGCAGCGCTTTGTCCTCCCTCATCTCTCCGTCTGACGTTTATGCAGCCCCAAGTCCTGTTGCGTTTAGCGTCCATCTCCCCGACTGCCTGCCAGGCAGGGCAGTGCTGCTGGCTCGGCCGTTGGGTCGGGGACCGGAGACCCAGAGATGGGGCTTCAGCTGCCCGAGGTGATCCAGGGATTCGGAGCTGCTGCAAGGAATGGGCTCAAAGGCTGCGCCCACGGTGTGCCCCGGCACACCCAGATCTCCTTCCTCGTAGCCATGCAGCTGAGCCAAGGGAGGTGATGAGATCCAGCGCATGCTGTGGGGTGGCACACAGTGTAGTGTGAAAATGGTGTTTGGTTTTGGGGACCCTGTCCTGCTGCTTTAGTTGTTCAGGAGTCAGGAAGCACGTGGCTGTGCCTGCAGTGCGGAGGGTGACTTCTGCTGCTTGTCCCTGTGTGGGAGCAGGGTGGAGAATTAAAGAAGTGCTGATGGAGAGAGGCCTCTGGAGACCTCCCAAACTGCAACTGTGCCCCCTGACTTTTCTTAGATCATTGGGCACCACCAGAAAGTGTTTTGTTGTCTTTGTAGAAACCCTAGGTTGCTATTAGAACCTCCTTGGCCTCCTCTTGGCCACACTCAACCTGCCTCCATCAGCATCATCTTGTAGGACTTTGTTTCTTGAATGTCTTGAGGTTTACATTGGCCTGGTCTTTGAAAGTATCAAGGCCCCTCTGGGTTGGAGCTCTGCTACTTGTGTTAGCTGCTCACAGTATTTTGGGGTTATCTGCAAATCTGAAGATCAAGGGGCCTCTTGATCATGTCTCATCAGCTACATTTCAGGAAAAAGGAGAGAGAAATAGAAGCATTTATGTCCTGCCAAGGAGCTGCGTGGTAGGTTAGGTTGGTGCCCAGGTATTTGCCCTGCATGTGAGCTCGTGTCCCTGGGGCTGCTGATTTCTGTGATGGTACCTGCAGTCCTGGAGGACACTGAGATGCCCGAGTACAGGGGGAAGGTGTGAGCAGTTGGCTGGGCAAGGCACAAGCTAATGATGCTATGGGGGACACACTGCCAGAGCCTGCCGTGTTTGGTGGTATCAGGGGTCAGCTCCTGTCCCTTGGGCAACCCTGACTATACCCCTGCCCTGTGGTGGTAGAAATGGAAGAGTTGTTCAGGGAGGAGAAGCTGGAACTGTTTCCAGCCAGAGTGACAGCCTGTACACACTCCAGCGCCAAGGATCAGGCACGCTGGCTATTGCTGCTTTGCCCTGTCAAGGGGTAATAGCAGGGCTGTGGTCTAACGAGGTGCCGGCACTGTGGGTACCTCTGTGAGCGCTGTCTCCCATCATTGTCCTGCTTCCTCCCTTTTCCTGGCACGGAAAGGAGCTGTGAGGTCCCATGGCTTCCAGGACAGGGGGATTTCTGCCGCTCCTGGCTGGCAGGACCAGCCATCTCCAGGAGCCAGCTGATACTGCTGGGTGCTGTAACGATGGGTCCCGTGGGCATCCCGAGTTCCGCTCACTCTGCTAATTACCAGCCCTGAGAATCTGTGCAAACAGCAAACATCCGTGGGTGGTCTCTGCATGTGCAGCTGTGGAACGGCTGCTGGAGCACTGCTGGCGGGTGCCCGCTCCGGCTGCCTCGCTCTGCCCCATCCCTGCCTCCCACCCAGCCAGCCCCTGCCTGACCTCCCGCCCTGACACTGTTTCTGCCTGTGCTTTTTCTGCAGGATGCCAAACTGGGGAGGAGGAAAGAAGTGTGGCGTGTGCCAGAAGGCGGTGTACTTTGCCGAGGAGGTGCAATGTGAAGGCAGCAGCTTCCACAAGTCCTGCTTCTTGTGCAGTGAGTACTAGCCCTACCCTCGCCCCTCCCACCCCGCTTCCTGGCTCCCCGCCGGCCGGGCGCCCCGTCATGTCCTGTTTATGGGCTGTGTAAACGCTCATCAGGATTCCTCTACACACAGCCCTGCAGTGGGAGCCGTGTGGCAGGCTTTCTGCTTGTCTCCAGACTTGGAAGTCAGTTCTGCTGAAGGAACACAGATCATCCCAGGACAGCAGGGGCTGTCCAAGCTGTCAGGGCTGACCTCAGCCAGCACCCACGCAAAGACTTAGTCTGTCCCTGCACCAGGGAAAGGCTAGGCTGAGTCCTCTAGACCATCTCCAGATGTTCAGCATCGGAGCATGCGACAGGGACGCTCCAAGCGGTGGTGACAGGAGGTGGCACATCCCATGCAATGCTCTGAGAGGATGCTAGATTTAGACTTCTAAGTGGCTTTGCCACACTAAAAAGGTGGTTGGGCCTTGGGAACTGGCATGGGTCTGCCCCTGTGTCCCAGGAGATGATGGGAAGAAGATGTGGTCCTGTTCTGGCCCTTCTGCTGATGGAAGGCCTACTGTGAAGTGCTAAAACATCACCTCCAGCCTGCCTGGAAATCTGCTATTGCAGAGGGTGTCTCTGTTACGTGCTGGTACCCAAGCATCACCTCCAGAGAAGGGCAGCAGAACAGGATCTGGCTGTGGATTAACTCAGTGCAGAGGCCCCTTCCTCTGCCTGCTCTGCAGGATCCTACAGGTACCCTTGTTCATGCTGCAGGTCCCCAGACACCCTTCCCATCCCTTTGGGGATACCAGGGCAGCAGAGCAGGGACGGTGGTTATGTTCCTGAGAGCAGCTCCTTAAACCTGGGGCATCCACCTCCGAGGGGGCCGTAGGACCTTTGAATAAAAAGACGACCACTATCCGCAGCCTGTGTTTTACCAGATTTCTGTCCCCTGCCCTTGAAGACTATCACATAACGGAACTGGTGATTCTCACGTGCTGACAGGAGTGTGCATGTTGCCTGTGTCCACTGATGGCTCATCAGCACATTGCATCTGACACAGAGCAGCAGGAGTAGAAGTGCATCTTCAGAGCTGCCCTTGTGGCAAGGTCCCACCGAGGTTTAACACTTTCTCAGCCGGTCCGTGTACCGTGTTCCCAGTCTCACCATTCCATTGCAGCAGGGAGCACAGATCTTTTCCATAGGGGTAGCAAGCAGAGATAGGGCCTATAAACAGGCACACAGCTAGAACTGATCTCAGTAGACCTATTCCAGCAGGTAAATACCAGTGTCCTCATGGGGCCGATCCCTGCTATGCTCCTGTGTCCACCTGGCACGGATGCTGGATATTTCTTGGCCAGCCTGCGTGGGACGCAGAATGCACAGATGGATGCAGATGTGAGAGAGAGAGAGGCTGTTGCTGTGTCTCTGCTCCCTGCGCAGTGTGAAGAGTGGCCAGTGTGGGCAGTAGCTCTCGTACGTGGGAGTTGCCAGGCTGGAAACCTTGCTTTGGCGTGAAAGAACTAAGAAGGGGAGTTGCGGAGAGGCTTTCCCCGGTGTTGTGGTTTAACCCTGATTGGCAACCAAGCACCACACAGTCGCTCGCTCACCCCCCCGCTGCCCCAGTGGAATGGGGGAGAGAATCAGGGAGGGAAAAAAAAACCCCAAAACCCGTGGGTTGAGATAAAGGCAGTTTAATAGGACAGCAGAGAAAGAGAAAATAACAGTAATAACAACAGAATATACAAAACAAGTGGAACACAATGCAATTGCTCACCACCCCATGCCCATCCCATCCCCAAGCAGCAATCACCCCCTCCCCTGGCCAACTCCCCCAGTTTCTATACTGAGCTTGCCATCAGGTGGTGTGGAATAGCCCTGATGGCTAATTGGGATCAGCTGTCCTGCCTGCATTCCCCCCCAGCTCCTTGTGCACCTGGCAGAGCATGGGAAGCTGAAGAGTCCCTGACTGGTGTAACCAGCTGAAGGCAGGACACCCAGGCGGCAGGGGCTGGGTGGCAGGCTGTCTCCTTATTGCGGCCGCTCTCTGCAGCAGGAAGTCGTGTTTCTTCTGCAGCCTTAGATAAGGAGGGTCGGGAATGTTACCCTCATCTTCCCCCCCCACCCACTGGCTTTTACCATCTGAGTCCACATCAGTGAAGGACCTCAGTATGGGGACTAAGACCCCATTGCCTTGCATCTGCCCTTCCCCATGACCCCTGTGCACACAGCTGAATTGCTTAGGGAAAGCTTCTGCCACGCGATGTTGGCACCCAGGGCGTGGGGCAGGCCTGCAGGAGCCACAAAATCAGGCAAAAGGCATTGCTTCAAGAAGGGAATACCTGGCCAAAGTGGGTAAGAAGGTCATCCCATGTCTGCTCCTGGAAGCAGGTCACCAGGGAGTGGTCCAGAGCTGACTACAGCCAGGGCTCCTGTCCCTGTGCTTTGCAGACGTACGTAATCACGCCCCACACGTACCCCAGCAGTTCTGCCTGTCCCGGCTGTGGGCTCCCCAGTTCAGGCCGTTCCATGCCAGCCCACAGTGCTGCCTGCTGTTCCCAGTTCTGTGTCGCAGGCTGTGGGTGATGCTGAACTGCACCGAACTCCTGCGTTCCCAGCCTGTTCCCCAGTGCTGCGTTTGGGCCTCCTCAGGGAACTCAAAGCCGTTATCTTTAGCAGAGAAAAACAAATATTTGACCTGATCTGCCAAAAAAAAAAAATCAAAAAGGAGCCAAACCTACCACAGTGCACTAGAACTGGAGATCAGCTCAGGGAGTGACTTGGTGATTGACTCAGTGGCATCCGTCCAGCTGAGTCAATAGTACGCAGCAGAAATGTGCTGTAATGAGGCTTTGGCCTCTGAAAGTAGCAGCAGCTCTTGTCTAATTGTTTTGTGGAGCAACTCTGCTGCTCCTAGAAAAACAAAGGGTCCTTAACTTGGTGAGTGCTGTGTGTTGGAATTTCTGCAATGCAGAAACCCGGGAGCTGGGGGCTGATTTCTAGGAAGCAGACTGGGAAAGAATTTTTCTGCTGCCTCTCAAAGCTTCTGTGGCTCATGCAGATGAGGGACTGTGAAAACTTAGGTTAGAGCTCTAAATACACCCAGCAGGGTGGGAGAGAAAGGCAGATGCCATTGAGATCATTCACTCCCACCCCTAGGACAAAGCTCTTTAAACCTGCCAGTAAAAGTGCCCAAATCCCCCTCGTGGGGGGCTGTCTGAATGCAGCGTTACTCCTGATGAGCTCCAGAGTACTGCAGAGACAACCCCAACCCCAACCCGTTAGCTTGGCAGCTACAGGACCGGTTCACCAGAGCTGGTCTCTCAACAGGCATGCGTGCTCCATCCCCAGCCTCTGCCGTGGGGGGACGGGGGAGCCTGTAGCCAGGAGAGGACCCAGCCAGATCCTCCTTAGGTGGCAGGAGACGTTTCCCTTTCCACCTCCTCCTCCCAGCAGCAGCACACAGGGTTCTCTGCAGCCCCAGAGGAGAAGAACCATATTTAGCAATTGGGCCGAGGAAGGCTGCCTCTCACCCCCGCATTTAGTGCCGTGGTTTTGCTGCTCCAAGAGGAGAGCTCTGCTGTGTTTGCATTCCTGCGATATTGGTAAAGGCCAAGAAGCTTTTCTGCTGGTGAAGAGGCCAACAGCCTGCTGGGAGCCTCAACATTGGGCGGCGTGTTCCAGGAAGGGTTTGGAAGCCGACGTGGAGGCAGAGATCAGAGCTGGGACACGAGTCAGGAAAACCTAAAAATCAGGAGAAGAGTCTGTGTTGCCTGAGCCCAGCACCGAGCTCAAGCTCTGGATGTGCTCAGCTGGGACCCCGAGCCTGGCTGCTGTCTCCTCCTGTCCTATCTTACGTCCCACGTTGATCCCCAAGGCATGAACACCCAGCGGAGTTAGCGGTCCCCACCCTATGCATACCCCGTAATCATGTCATGGACCGGGGGTGATGCACGTTAGCATGAATATCTTCCATCGTGGTCTTGGGGTCTGGAGAGTCAACTGTACACAACAGCATAATGTGCCAAAAAATTTACAGTGCATCAGCTGTGGAAATGGCTTCTGGTCTGCTTTTAGTCTGTCTAAACACGAGGAAAAGTAGATTTGCTTACATTACTTTCCCCCAAGTGCCTATCGCTGCGTATTTGCAGCGGACTAGGAGTGCGGCAGAGCTGCAGCTGCTGTGGGGCATGTCCATCCCTGTGCTCGTGAATCCTGCAGTGATTTGGAGGGAAGTTTCAACCCCCCTGGTTTAAGTGTATCTCCGGGATACCAGCATCAAGAGGGTTAACAGAGCTTTTTGTTAGTATCAACCTTGTAGCTTTGGTGGTTGCTTCCTTTTAAAGCCAGACAATGTTCTTGTTGTGATCCTTATCTCTGGCTGTTTTGCATGCGCTCCCTTTAAGGAGGATCCTGTCTAGGGCTTCCTTGCTCCTTGAAAGCTGAGCTGTACTACCCCTTGTGAGGACTTGTTTTCTCCAGCTAATAAGTGATCTCTGGATGTGCAGTCTAATGGCAGACCATCCCCTCTCTTCTAGTGGTCTGTAAGAAGAACTTGGACAGCACCACTGTTGCTGTGCATGGAGAGGAGATCTACTGCAAGTCCTGCTACGGCAAGAAGTATGGCCCCAAAGGCTATGGATACGGGCAGGGAGCAGGGACCCTGAGCACTGACAAGGGCGAGTCTCTGGGAATCAAATATGAAGAGTGAGTTTAACTCTTGTTTTCGAAACTGGGGCTGTTCCAGGCACCTTCTCCCCCACATCTGTCCGCTTGTGATGCTTGGCTGTGTAGCCCATGCTGAACTTCCAGCAGTTCCTAATCTGGACAGTGCCATGGGCTGCCCTGCCTTTCTGCTCCTTGGGGGAAACCCTTGAACCCTATTTGCAGGGTGGGATGGGGCTTGATGGGACATGTCCCCATTGCCTGAGCATGCTGCCCACCCCCTCCTAGCATGCAGCCCTGAGGCTGAAGTTTCCATGGGGCTCAATACATTGTGCCTAAAGCTCCAGGCCCCTCAAAACTAGGCTGGGATTTGT
Source organism: Scopus umbretta (assembly GCA_013400535.1). Taxonomy (NCBI): domain Eukaryota; kingdom Metazoa; phylum Chordata; class Aves; order Pelecaniformes; family Scopidae; genus Scopus; species Scopus umbretta. The sequence continues at coordinate 48,919 of VZTL01001980.1, forward strand.
GATCCCATACCTCTTTCCTCCTACAAGCTGCTTGTGCAGCCATGATAATGAACTCCCTCCCATCCACAGGGGCCAGCCCCACCGACCCACCAACCCTAATGCATCCAGAATGGCCCAGAAAGTTGGAGGTGCTGATGGGTGCCCTCGCTGTGGTCAAGCGGTGTATGCAGCTGAGAAGGTGATTGGAGCTGGAAAGGTAAGAAGGGGGTGGAGTGGAGGGGGCACGCACATGCCACAAGTTGCTCTGTGGCAGGGAGACCTTCAGAGAAGGTCTTGACCTGACCCACAGGCTGCTGCAGGCTGGGCTGCCGGCACCTCCAGCCAGGGCTGGGCTTGGGGTCCAGTGGCTATGCTCACTTGGAAGCCTGGCACCAAAAGGAGAGCTGGGCACGTCTGGAAACCGAGTTCTTCAGTCTGCATCGCTCTTACAGACTTGTAGATGGGAGAGAAATGCATTTTATGCTAAATATTTGGAGCACTGCTTAGCAGAGGTCACAGTGGATGTCCCTGCTGCTAGATGTGTGGGAGGATGAGCAGTGATGTGGGCCATGGCCACTGCCACCACTACCTGAACAAGTGAACATCCAGCAAACCTTCTCCGCCTTCTGCCGCAGGCTGGGATGCTGCAGCCCAAATTCAGGGCAGGGAATGAATTCCAGTGGTCAGCGCTTCCCATAGGCAGGGCAAGGTGGTTGGAGGTGTGAGCATGGGCTCAGTGCGTCTCTCCTGGGCTGTTCTGCTGGTGGATTGGGTCTGCTCAGGGTCAGATGTAAAGGACACTGCAACAGCCCTGGTACCTCCTATGTCAAGTTCATCACTTCACCAGGGTCCTTTGTGTACCGAGCTGTAGCCTTATCCTAGCCCAGCTCTGGGAAGCCTAGCAGGGCATGGGGACACCTTCTGCTCTCTCAGGCCTGGGACCCTGGGAGAGGTCCCTGCCTTGAAGCAGCCTTCCCTCCGAGGTCGGGTACATGTGCAGAGCTTGCCAAGGCAGCTGGGGCGGGCTGCTTGGCTTTGTGCCACAGGGGATGGGATGGCCATGCTGGGAAAGCCTCACCACCTCACTGGGGACACTGGGTCACCCCTGCTGTGCTCTGTCCTCCCTGGGGTTTCTGTGTTTGTCCTCTGTCCCCAGAGAAGGAAAGGAGGCATCTAGTCAACAGAAAGAGCCTCCCAGCATCGTCGTACCTTAGCTGGCAGTGCAGGGATTTGTGATGGGCACACTGAGGGTCAGCCGAAGGTCAGAAGCCAAACTTACCCTTAAAATCATGATCTGAGCTTCTTGGTAGGCTTCTGGGGTCGATGTTTACGCGGAACCAAAACTGGCAAAGCAATTACACTCAGGCAAACCCAGAGAGGATTCCAGAGCATGCATCTCATGTGCTAATGTTTGCTGGATGACTCCATCTGCTACCTCCTCCTCCTCCAGCCCCCTAATTTCACATTTTCTTCCAAAAAAGGTTTCATGTTTTCCAAAGTGTTTATTTAAATTCCTCCGTGAGCAGCTCTGGCTACCCTAGGTCTGCTCAAAGGCTGTGAGCTCATTTATCCCCAGAGGACTGGCAGAGTCGTGGGGGGAGTTTTATTTTTAAACACTGGCTGATTTCTGCATTCTTAGTATCTGTTTGCTGCCTTCCTTGGAGCTGTAGTTGTGTAGGGGCAGGTGTCCCAACCATGCTGCCACCCCCCCAGGCTAACCTACAGCAGCAGTGGATCTCAGCTGGATAACTCGGAGGATTTATTGTGGTGCTCCAGAGAGGACAATTTCCAAAGAGGGGGGTGATTGCTCCTTACAAATTATTGTACAAAGGACTGCTGCGAGTGGGGGTGAAAGCTCTCTAAAACCAGATCAACAGAGCAGCAGTGAACACACCTGACGTTTCCTCTCTGTGTCTTTCCCTCTGGGGGTGGGAGGGCTGCTCTTCCCAGGGAAAAGCTTTCATCCCATTCAGACCTCTTTGCCAACTGCCTTGGGTCAGAAACAGAAAAGTGACCTATTTGGTAGCCAAAGTATTGCTGCCCTGTCCCCGGGTGTTGTCTGACCAGGCTCTGCTCCTGTCCCACAGTCCTGGCACAAGTCCTGCTTCCGCTGTGCCAAGTGTGGCAAAAGCCTGGAGTCCACCACCCTGGCAGACAAAGATGGGGAGATCTACTGCAAAGGTGAGTGCCACATTCCCCGCTGGCTTGTCCTGGACTCCGAAGGGTGGAGGCAGGAGGTGAAAACCCCTGTGCAGGGAACCAGGATAGGACTGAGGTTTGGGAAGGTGGTGGCCCCAGCAGCTGGGTATGGGGGCTGGCTGCTCCGGCTGGCCACAGAGCCGGGGGATTTCCCGCTGTGCCTAGGGCCTCTCTGTTTGCCCAACAAACACAACAGACCTTGTCCTGTTTAGGCAGTGCCTGCTTTGAGAGGAGGACCTGCTCGTGTTCAGCTGCTGGCCTTACCCATCTCTCCCTTCCCGTCCTCCGCAGGTTGCTACGCCAAGAACTTCGGTCCCAAGGGCTTTGGCTTTGGGCAAGGTGCCGGGGCGCTCGTCCACTCGCAGTGAGGCACCAGGAGCCGGGCATTCTGCTCGCTCAGGGCTTGTCCAGACCAGCCTGTGCTGCCTGACCCTTCCCGCACCCGCAGTGAGCATCCTCACCATCATCAATAACCACCCGCCACTTCACAGCACGAGCCCCTTCCTCCCCGCCCTGACCCAGCACGCCCTGAAGCTGTGGGAGCCCCAGCATCGTCCCCATCGGGTCCTGCTGGTGCGGGTGCCGGCGGGGAGACAGCTCGTACCCACCCGCTGCGAGGCCTGTGTGCCCGAAACGTTCTGCTCCGTGTTGCCCATGCCGCCAGGATGCAAGCTCAGCCCTGCCATGCTGTGTCACCGAGCAAGCAATAAACATCAAAGCTGACCCACGCCTGGCCTTGCCAGAGAGTTTATTCCCATCTGGGGCTGAAGAGGTACACTGGGTGACCGGAGCTGGAGGTCAGGAGGTAGAGGGAGGATGGGAAATACTTGCCATCGTGGCTTGCAGTTAAAGCACAAAGGCAGGAACTGCCGGGTGCAGCGTGACACGGCCCAACTGTGGCCAGCTGAGCTTTGTGGGTCGGCCGGGCCGGGCTCTCCCCCTGCTCCTGCTGTGGACAACCATGTCAAAAGCAGCGGTTGATGCTGGGAGGCCCAGGACGGACCTTCTCGGGTGCGTCAGTAGCACAACACGCGTGCACGCCCTATCGAAACCCTTATCAGTGCTTTTCCGTGGCGCCTGTGCCCAACAGTGCTGAATAATTAACAACTTTTCACCTACTCCCTGGCTTTTTAGCAGTAGCATGGATCATTAAGCCGTCAGTTTGGCAGCTTCCCAGGTTTAATTCATTTTCATCTAAACTCTTTACTCTTTCTGTGATTCTCTCGTTTGACCGGTATGGCATACCCACAAGATCAGCCTCACTGTAGCTTGTCGTTGTGATCTCCAAAGGGAATTTAGTTTTGGTGTTGGTTTTTATTTTTTAAATGTCATAAAATTTGTGGTTGAGTAATTGAGATGGGTAGTGTTTTGAGAAGCACAACAGAGGCAGAAATCCTTTCGTGGAGCAGGATTTGGGCTCCTTTATCAACTTAAGCACTTTCTCCTGTTCATCACACCCTCAGTTTTTACACGACATTTTGGAAGCTGAGATGGGGAGTATGCTCTTTAAACACCCCCAGAAATCCTCCCCCCAGGTTTCCCAGCCTGGGACCCACATTCTAACTGGCCCCATTGCTCTGGGGTTCGTGGGTGGGATTTGGTGAGGCGATAGCCGATGGCGCGCCATGTGCGGAGCAGACAGCCCAGGCCCGGGGATGTGGTGGTGGGCCAGGAGCTGTAGCGCAGCAGGCTGACGTACCACCCTCCGTGGGGAGACCGAAACCTGGCTCCCTTGCTTGGCAGAGGCCCTGCTCCCCTGCGGAGGTGGGGGGGGGTTAGGAAGCTGCCTGCTTTCTCCGTGAGCGAGGGGTGGATGCTGTGCTGCTGCGGCATTTCAACTGGATGTGCCACAGGCAGGGATTGCACCCAAGCAATGCCGTTTAGTGAATAAAGCCAGAACAAGCCTTTCTTTAGTCTCTTTTTCCTGTATGTGGAGAGCTGGTGTCAGAGAGGGGGGAGGTACTGACATATCACAAGTGTGATGGACCCCATAGAGGCCATTGGCTCCTGGAGACCCGGTCAAAGCCAGGAGAAAATGCTGGGTTTGGGTTTCACGGGGTCACAGAAGGAGGCAGGATGGATGGGTCCTGCAGAGGTCTCAAGTCCAACCTCCTGCTTAAAGCAAGTCTAGGTTCAAAGGTCAGGTTGATCAGATTCTCCGGGGTCCAATCAAGTTTGGAAACCCTTTAAAGGAGGAAGGTCCCACCATTATGGTTCTTGTCACATCGATGCACCATGCACACAGAGGAGGTTGCTCTCCTTCTGTGCATCAGAGTTCCCCTTGTGGCACCTGGGCCCGTGGTCTCTTGTCCTTTTCCCATGTGCTGCCATGGCTCCCTTCTCCACAACCCTTCTCTAGGTGGTAGAAAACTGAAGTTTGGATTCCCTGAGCCCTCTCTTCTCCAGGCTGGTGGGTCTCTGCTGCGCTTTCAGCCCCAGAGGTCCCAGGTGACAGCGTGGGCAGTGTCCTGGGACAGAGACCTTGCTCTGAGGGTTTGTAGTTGGTGCTGCATGCTTGCTGAAGTTGCACTGTTCTCCTGAGAGCGGCTTAGGGGGTGATAGGGACCGACATCTGCAGTGTCGGCATGGGGAGACCAGGACAGGCATCGCTGGGGCTGCACACCCAGACAGAGGGCATGAGGTGGGCTGGAGGAGGTGGTGGGGCAAGGCCCAGGAAGAGCAGAATGGGATTAGGGAAGCTTTTTGGGCATCCCCTGCCCAAAGTACAGTGGGATGGCTGCGACCATCTGCTACCCTCTGCTGGTTACTGCTCCCCATGCACGGGGAGCCCTGCGCTGGTCAGCCGGACGTGCCTGGACACCTGCACCCAAGTGTTGTCCAACTCCCTTTAGAGGCAGCAGAGCCACACTGCGCCCAGCAGCACCCATCCCTCCCTGCTGCCGGCATGGGGGGCTGCCAGCCCTTGGAAAAGGGACCTTGGGATCCAAACCTGCCTCTGAAGAGATGAACCAGAGGGTCGGCTCGTGGCTGAGCACCCTGCAGCCTGGAGGCTGGTGGTGATGGTACCACTCTGAGGGGTCGCACTGGAGCCCTCTGAGCCCCATAGCCAGTGGCGCCGGGGGATCTTGGATCTTGTGGCAGGGGATGCCACACTGCCACCGCCCCATCCCGGCCCTGAGCGCTTTGTGGGAATGTCACCCCAGGGGCTGCTGAGCCAGCCCGGGACAGGATTTCCCCCCAGCTGAGCCCCGGCAGCCCCCGTTACCTGCCTGCAAGGGCTCTGTGTGGGCAGCATAAGCATGGGGACCGTGGGCAGCCCGCGGAGCAAAGCCTTTTCCTTGCCGGCAGCCTGCCTCAGTGAGTCCTGTTGGGTTTGCTGGAGGGCAGGAGCTGCGGCGTCGGCCTCCTGGGTAGCCCGGCAGGACGAGCCTCCTGCCCCGCGGGTCTGGGAACGGACAGCAGGGAGAGAGGAGCAGAGAAAGACTTTGTCAAAGCTCCTTTGCATCCACGGCTGTGGGAAAATGACCTTCCCTTGGTGGCTGGAGCCTGGAGAGGCAGTGAGCAGCGGAGCTCGGGCCTCAGGGGGCCGGGGATTGGCAGCCCTTGGCTCTCCCCAGGGCGGTGAGGAAGGAGACTGGGCTGGCCGGTGAACCAAAAGTGCCTACGACATCCCAGCTCACCGGAGCAGAGACAGGAGCAACAGTCTCAAAACTACTCACCCCCAAATTTCCAGGGCTCAGCATCCCTGGACCTGAGCTTTACCTGTGCGTGGGAAAACAGCCTTGGATGCTCCTTTGGGGCAGGAACCCACACATCTGCTCTGCTCCTCCCACAAGTGCTGGGGTGCTAGGGGTGACCTCCGGGGCTGCATTGGCCCCCCCGGCTGTGCCTGGCCCCGCGGTGCCTTTGGCTGCGAGGGCGGCGAGGGCCGCAGGGGACCCGGGGCTGCCTGACGTCATGAAGCCGGGTCTCCTGGGACACCCGGGATCTCTGCCAGCGTGGTGAGGTTGGCCCCGGGGAGCACGAACCAGTTCCTGGCTCCGGCAGCCGCTGCCCTGCCCTCTTAATGAGGAATAATTAGGTGCATCTCATCAGTGTTGCAGACTTGCCCCCCGGCCACGCCGGCTGCAGGCAACGCTGCCGGCAGGGAGCAGGGACGACAGGGGCTGGGGCAAGAGGGGCTCCAGCTGGGGGGCACCCAGGGGGTTGGGGTCTGCGGGGGCATGAGCGGGGTGATTCGGGAGGTGAGCGCTGGGGCAGCGGCTGTGTGCCAGGGAATCCTGGGCCAACCTGCCGGCTGCCAGCCCTGGACAGTGACCCCGGCACATCCCTGGGGGGGGGACTTTTTCCCCTTCCAGACCTCATTGGGGCAAAGGGACCTGCACCCTCAGCACCTCCATGGGCACATCCAGCCACCCAGCAGGCTGTGGCCGTCACCCCCTTTGGCAGCCCACGACCAGCACAAAGGCCCCAGATGTCCCTGCCGGCAGCCGGGCACAGCACGGTGAACCCCTCTGTGGCTGGCGCTGGCGCAGGAACAGACGAAGCTGCTGTGGCCGGGAACGAGACAGGCTGGAAAGGAGACGGGTGTTTCCCCGCAGGGGAGGGTGGACTTAGGCAGGACCAGGCTGTGCCGTGCTGCCCCGGCCCCGCTCCAGTGGTGTGCCCCCTCCTGCACAGGTCACACGAGCCTGGAGGATGCTGGTCCTTGCTGTGGGACAGCCTGGGGGCTTCAAATCCCTGTCCCAGGGGATGTGGGGAATGGGAGCTCTGTGCGCTGAGGGCTGGGCCAGCACCCTTGTGTGAGGGGCCGGGTGGGTGGTGTCAAGGGCTGTCCCCACTGCAGGGCAGCCCAGCGCAGCCGTCTCGGAGTGGTGACACCAGACATCTCCTGTCTGCACTTTTCCGCCCTCCTGGGCCCCCACTCCACAGCCCCTGGCTGCTGCTGCACCCATAGCCCCCTGCCCCCGCTGGCACTGCACCCCATAACCCTCTGCCCTGGCTGGTGCTGAACCCCATAACCCCCTGCCCTGGGTGGCACGGAGCCCCATAGCCCCTGCCTCCCCTGGCACTGCACCCCATAACCCTCTGCCCTGGCTGCAACGGCACCCCACCGTGCCTTCCTGGCTGGCACTGCACCCCGCAGCCCCCCATCCCAGCTGGCTCTGCACCCTATAGCCCCCATCTGTAAGTGCGACTGCACCCCATAACCCTGTGCCTGGCTGGCGCTGCACCCCCCAAACAGCTGGCACCGCACCCCACGCCCAGGCTGCCGTGCAGAGGTCTCCAAGCCCTGCCCCAGCACCGCTGCCGTGCAGGCCCATGCCCACACCCTGCCTGTTCACACGAGGACCTCGGGGGCAGCGCCTGCCCGCAGGCACCCCGAAAGCGCCTCCCGGATGAAGTGGGGCTGTGCCGGGCCTGGCTGGGCTTCGCCTGGGCGTGAAGGGTGCCTGCACGGCAGGAGGGGCCAGGCAAGGCGGAGAGGAATGCGAGTGGGAGAGCGGCCGGGCATGTAGCGACAGCTCCTGGGGCGCGCGGCGCCGGGGATCCCACACGCTGCGCAGGGCAGGGAGCAGAGCCCCGGCAACAGGGCTGGCAGCCGGCATGGGGCACCCCATCGCTCACCCCCACTGAGGGCCCGGGGGCGGAGGGCAGCGAGTCTCCCAGGGGCAGCACGGCTGCCGCGGGTGTCCTGGTCCCAGGGAGCTCGGCTCTGACGTGGAGGGGCTGGAAATCCCCCAACGGGTGATGCCTGGCTGCGCCGACACAAGGTGCTGAGGATCCTGGGGGGCCGAGGAGCCGCTATGACCCCCGAGAAAGTGCTGAGAGAAGGGGTGCTGGAGAAGCGGAGCGGGGGGCTGCTGCAGCTCTGGAAGAAGAAGCGGTGCCTGCTGACGGAGAAGGGGCTGCAGCTCTTCAAGCCCAAGGGCTCGCGGCGCAAGGAGCTGAGCTTCGCCCGCATGAAGGCGGTGGAGTGCGTCGAGTGGAAGGAGCGGCACATCTACTTCACGGTGGTGATGGACGACAGCCACGAGATTGACTTCCGCTGCGCCCAGGAGGACCCGGGCTGGAATGCCGAGATCACCATGGGCCTCGTCCGCTTCAAGAACCAGCAGGCGATCCAGGTTGTCCGCGCCCGGCACAGCTGCCGAGCAGGTACCAGACCCCTCGCCGTGCCACGGGTCGGGGTGCAGGAGGATGAGGTCCCTGGCCGACGGGTGGTTCGGCTTCCCCATGGGAATCATGGAGGGGGTCCCATGGATGGGGATGGGTCTGCAGGGTGGCAGTCCCGTGTTCTCCCGCGCTGGCTGGGCTCTGCCCTTTGCACCCCCTGCTGGGTTTCACCTACCATATCCCTGGAGAGGGACTTTCTAACACCCTCCCTCCGGCTGGGGCGGCCCCGAGGGCTATGGGACTCTCTGCTGTCTTGCACGTGAGGTGTTGGTGAGGACCATGGCTGGCTCAGCTCCCTAGCTCCTCTCGGGGATGGATCCTACCCCACATCCCAGCGCTGGCCGTGTGGGTAACAAGCGCCTTCTCTCCGCAGTGGTGCAGTTCGATGCAGCCCCGGTGGGACAGCCCGCGGACGCACAGCATCCGAAGAGCAGGATGGAGATGGCCCTCGGCTCGGCGGGTGGTGGGGAGAATGGGATCCTGGCTGGCAAGTGAGGCCACCGCTGTCTGCGGCCCAGGGTGGGGATGGTGGCCCCAGGGAGGCCAGTGCGGGCACTGGCTCCCCCCGTCCTGGGTCAGGACAGAGGCACCGCAGGAGCTGGGCTGGCACAGCTGCAGGGGTCAAGCCACATGCTCTTGGCATGATGGGACAAAGGACAAAGTCAAGGCCACCGCCTGGGGCTCTGGACATTGCAGGAGGTGACATCCCTGCCTGGGAGCCCACCATCCTTCAGCTGACATGGCGAGGACATTGGTGGACTGGTGGGGACCCCCGGGCCTCTCCTGCAGGACAGGAGATGGGATGGATGAGGTTGAGCCTGAAGGAAGCAGCGTGAAGGTGAGCTCTGCCTGAATGCCAGTGACACTGGGACGGATGGATATGGCTGGGGACATGGCTCCCCCCGAGCCCCCTTGTTGAGAAGGGGCTGGAGAGCTGCTGCTGCAGCAGGGACCCCTCTGGGCACTGTACCTGGATGGCACAGTGATGTGGCCATGTGCTGGACACTGTCCTGCTGTCCTTGGGCTAATGGGGGATGCTGGGGAAGGCAATGGGGACCCCGACTCCCTGTACCAAAAGTGTCCCCAAACAAGACTTTCTGCTGCTTACCCTGGTGTTGCTTTGATTTGTGAGACCCCACAGGGTATGGGAGAACACAAATCCTGCACAGAGCTTCGTCGGTCGTTGGCACCCTCCTAAATACGCCAGCAACCCACAGTCGGGCTCCAAAGCCCCCCCGCTGCCACCCTGAGCCTCTCTGGTCACCCATCCCACTGCGCCCATGTCCCCAGGGATTCCCACGGTGGTTTGCGGGCAGGCGACCCGGGAGCAGCGCTGCCTGGCTTTGCAGGCAGGGATGGCAGGCAGGGGAAGGGATGGCTTTGCCCCAACAGGCAGCGCAGACGCCAGCGCCTCGAGCCACCGGGCTCCGCAAGCCAGAGCCTGAGCCCCAGCCCTGTGGCCAGAGGCGCTGCAGATCCTCCCGGAGACTGCCCGGCTGCGTGGGAATGGGTGACCCCACCGGCGCCCACGGAGTCCCGTCCCCGTGCCAGGGCAGCTCCAGAGTGTCTTTGGGGGGAAAGGGGGCATGGCCAGAGCCCGCTCACCGTGCAGTGCGAGGCTTGTGCTGGCTCTTTCCGAGCAGCCTGGGAATAAGCATTTTGGTGTTTTTCCACCCAAGGAAGCCTGCTTGGCCATCCCTGGTCCTCAGGGATTCATTTGCCGAGAACCCCCCTGCTTGTGAGCAGAGACAAGTGGGGGGTCCAAGCTGGGGGGACGCAGGTGAAGCTGGATCCGAACCCCAAACCCTGCACAGAGCGAGCTCTGCAGCATCCCTGCGCTGCGGCAGGGACAGAGGGACCGAAACACGCTGGGCTCCAGGGATGGTGGGACCTGGTCCCCTGCCCACGGGGAGCTGCTCTGGGCACGGAGCCCTGCGTGGACCAGCCCCCCGCACCCAGTCCCGCACGCATTTCGGGAGGAAATGGGGTTGTCAGTGGTCGGAGGAAGGTGCTGGCAGGCACATGGCATTTCCATGGCAGGGATCTGTGTCCCAGGGTTTGTCATAAATCCCCAGCTCCTGGAGTCAGGGGATCGAGTGAGGCTTATTCAAAGTCCTGTAAGCATCCTGAGCCTGTGCTGCAGCAGGGCAGCATCCAGGGGTGGGAGCAACCAGTGTGAGGGGTTTTCCAAAGTATTCTGAATTTTGAGCCAGTTTTGGGGGCCTGACTCCTCATTTTCAGCTTTTCTACTCTCTCACTCACTGTAAATAGGTATTTTCTGGTTTCCAAGTGCCAGCAAGGGGTTGGGAAAGAAAATGGTCAAGATGGGTGTGTGCAAGTGCCAGCCCTGGCCATGGACACGTCCATCGTGCACTGACCGATGAGGCAGCAGAGAGGCCGCGGTACCTGTGAGCTGGAGAGAAATTTAGGTGGTTAATAGAGGGAGAGCGACAGAAAGAGCAAGGCAAATCACTGTGTTGGCGTTTCAGGTCCAGGCATGGGGAAGGTCAAGGTTTTCCATCCCCATCCCAAGCTGCCGATCACCCTGACAGAGCCCCTGCCTGTACCAGTATCCCCCCAGGTGTGGGAGTTTCTCCTGCGCAGACACCCAAATCTGCCAGATCCCCCCTCGGCGGGTGGATTCACAGCCTGACCCCGGGAGCAGGGGCCGGGGGACGAGAGCCAAGCCAGCGGCGCGTGGGTGGGAGGCAGGATGGCTTCACTTGCCACTTGTGAGGGCTGAATTTTTCATGCAGAGGAAAAGGTCACCCAGAGACTGAAAAGCAAATAAACAGCCAAGAGACGCGGCCAGACAGCTGAGCAGGGACGGGGCTGGTGGCTGGTGCGTCTTCCATCACCAGTAACGTGGTGCCAGCACGTTGCTGGCCCGGATGGGGCTCAGCATTGATGGGTGAAGTTGGGTAAATGGGGCGATTTTACCTGGGGGAAAATCTCCTGCAGGCAGGGGTTCAGAGAGCAACCGGGTTTGCAGGGGAAAGCGAGCGTGGGAGGAGAAGAGCGCTAGGAGCCTTGCAGGAGAGCAAGCGCTGTAAAGTATTTTTAACTGACTAAGAGTTAGGGATGCAAGGGAACTCACAGGGCTCTTCCAGCCGGCCTGAAAAGCAGGGAGAGGACACATGGGAAGCGTTTCTAATGCCCCTGGAGACGGGGAAACTGAGGCACGGCAGGGGGTTGGGAGGCACGTGGCCTTGCAGGCCCCCCCAGCACGCCAGCTCCTGCTGCGAGGGGGGGCTGGCTCCTGGGCACCCCTGTGCTGGGGACGCCAAGCAGAGGTGGGACCGAGCGCTGAGCCCCAAAATGGAGAGCGGTGCCCAGGAGCTGCCTGAGTTCAAAGGCAGGAGCCTGAAAAGCCGGCTCTGCTGCTCCCAGCCCCGAGGTGCCCCTGCTCCATTGACCCCCCCCCACTGTGCCGCTCGGAGGATGCCCCGGTGCTGGGGCTCCTCTGTGCACGACAGGGGCTGCCCTGTGCCTCCACCCCTGGGGCCAGGGGCTCTGCCAGCACCCATGGGTGCTGGGGCTGGCACCCTTCGTGCAGCACCATGGTCGGGTGCAGGGGAGGTGGCAGAGGGAGCTTCAGGGCCCTTTTTTCCACCTGATGAATTCCCAGCACCCAGCCCTGGCTTTGGGGTCGGTTTGGAGCTGGCTGGACCCCCCTTGAGAGCCGGCGAAGGTGGTGGGGGTCACGCTGCCAAGATGGGGGGCTGCAGCATGATGGTGCCAATGCTTTTTGACAGGTGAGACCATATCTACCTCCTCCACTATCGTGTGCCCTGCGGGGAGGCTGGCAGTGCCTCACTTCTGCAAATATTGGTGTAGTGTGGGGGTGGTTTTTCCTCAGATAAAAACAAACAAAAAAAATCACAGTTGTAGAAAGCAGTATTTTTTTTTAACTTTGGGTCAAAAATCTGGCTTCCTTCCAATGCTCCTAAAATTATTGCATTGTTGACCATTCTTAATTATAATTCCTAAATCACTGGATTTTGCTTTGGAATCCAGCGCTCGCCCCAAGCAGTGCCAGGCTGGAGAGCTGCCCTGTGCCCTGCCATGCGTGCATGCCCATGCTCTGGGGGAGCAAGCAGCTGGAACATCCACACCACCGCTGCGGTGGGTTTGGCCATCTCCAATAAAGTCCTTTTGAGTTTGAGCGTAGGAAGAAATGCTGTCATCCGTAATACAGAGCTTGGGATGCCGAGGGGGGTCCAGGCGTGGACTGCAGAGATTGCACGTTAATTCCCCACGCCCAGTGTCCTGATGTGTCTTGGAGAGGGTGTCCCAGGGAGGTGGAGGAGGCAGTGGGTGATGAACGTGGCTATGAGCATCACCCACCAGTGGAGCCGGGGCTGCGGGAGCTGGTGGGAGGGAAGAGGGGCTCTCCACCCCATCTGGTACCACGCTAAGAAACAAAAATAGTGGCCAGGCATTGCTGGAGCTGCAGAGGGCAGCAACGGAGCTGAATACACCCAAGTGCCCGTCCCTCACCCACCGTCCCCTAGCAGGAGTCACCAGTCAGCCCAGCCTTGCAGCGAAACGGGGTGCTGAGGCACATGAGTGTCTGAGAGACAGGTGGGAGGGCCTGGAAATACCCCAAAAATGTCTAAAAAGCGCGTCAGGGTCTCTGCCTGGGCCTGAAATTTTGGATTATTGGGAATATTCTTTTTATTTTTTCCTGTGAAATATTTTGCCTTAGGCTGAAAACCAGGCTGGTTTCAGGATATTTAAACTGACACGGCTGTTGAACCGTGTCAGCCCATTAACACGGGCAGAACAGCCAATATCTCCCTCTTGTTTATAAGAGTCAACAAGATCAATATTGAGCAGGTTTCATGTGTCACTTGGCAAAACCACAGAAAGCTTAAAGTCTTCAGTGGGTGGCTCAGCTCCATTTTAATAATGTCTTTCCACTATCCCAAAGTAGATAATTCCTCCTTATTTAGCAAGGACTCTTCCACGTGCCAATGGCACGAGGCAGGGGGCATGTGCTGTTTGTAAAGAACCCCTTAGCTTTGAGAGACCCCTCCACGGCTTTGGCACCTTCTGCAAACATTTCAAGTCTCCACAAAGCATTCAAGCTGCAAAAAAACAACTTGTCCCGCAATATTTCTAGAAGTGGAAGGTATTTCTCCTATTTTGTGAAAATTGTCCTGATTTTGGATCCAGCCCCACAGCTGCTGCCACACAGATTTACCGCCTGCAGCTGTGCGAAGCGGGAAGAGCGAGTCTCAGGCACCATCCCCAGCTGCACCATGTGCAAGATGGTGTCCAGCCAGGTAGAGGTTCCCAGAGCAGGAAGACGTGGCTGGAGAAGACAGGGCCCACCAGCTGCAGGAGCAGCCCTGGGAGCCCAGGACATGGAGCAGCAGATACCAAATAGATGAGGACCCTCTGCCCTGCCGGGTGGTGGGATATGTGGTGGGGCTGGTGGGGCTGATGCAATGGGGTGAAGAGCAGCAGGGCAGGGACCTGAGCTGGGGGAGGTCTCTCAGCCCCATGAGGCATGTTTGGGGTCTGGCCTGGAGCCTCGCTGGTTCCCAGGTTGGGCTATGATCGTCCGAATTCTGGTCCTCTTTCCATCTCCACGGCTGTCCCCACTGCCAGCTCCACTTTGATGCCTCGGGGCACCACCCAAGTTTGGTAAGACTCAAAGATGCAGCAGGCTGAGGAAATCCTTTGCAGGGCTACAAAAAGCATTGATTGTTGGAGAGCATCCCCAGGAGGCTGTCACCCTCTGCTGTCACAAATCGATGGAGCAGTTGGGACTAGCTGGATCATGAGCGGTGAGAGCTGCTGGATGATCTGCAGGAGAAACACCCAGGCAGGGACCGCTTCATCAGGATAAGTCACATGGACCCTCACGACTTGCAACGTGAAACTGCAGTCCTGCAACCTTGCAATCACCTTGCTTGTAGGAGGTGACCTCAATGTCCCCGTGTCTCTGAACTGTTCCACAGAGGGAAAGCCTCCTCCCACCCTGTGATGCGTCTGTGGGCATCCTTCGTCCCAGCCCCATGAGAAACATGAGGCAGCTGGTGGGCTCCTGCCATCCACCCCAGCATTTGGGGCTGGCTCTGAGCGTGGCAGCTGAGGGGTGGGATGGACATGTTTGGAGGGTGAGGTCCCAAGGGACAACAGAGGCTCAGCTGTTGTTTCTAAGTCTGTCCTGGGTGCCCTGGGAAGCCCGTTGTCTTTGTGAATGCCATCAGGATTGACGAAACGAGGATGGTGCTTGGAAGAGGGCCAGGACAGGATGGATGGGATGGCTCTGGGGCCTTGAGGTGGGAAAGGGATCCCTCCAGCACTGCTGCAAGTCTGCTTCTTCAGGAAAATAGGCTTCACGTGGGGCAATCAAACTGCTTACAGGGGTCAGATATCTTTGAATTTGGAAGCCAAACATCTTGAGGAGCCACGGACCATTGCGGCCCCAGCGCAGCTCTCCTGAAGCTGGAGGGCAGGCATGGTAGCCCCTGCCATGCTTGTGGGGCTGATGCCCAATGATGAAGAAGCATCAATACCCTCCAGGGACTCAGCATGTCCAGAGGGAGAAAGAAGCTGCCCACATCCATCTAACCACATGTAAGGTTGTCCACTTGTAAGAAACCGAACACAGGTGACCTGTAGGACCACTGGTACATTTAGGGACAAGCAGGCTGTCCCTGGGGACTTGATCCTGGGTGGGTCTGTCCTCCCCATACAGCTCTCTGTGCATTTTCTGTTGGCATCCATGCCCTCGGTGGCAGCCCATGGGGAAGTTTTCACTTGAAATCAGTGGCTCCCAAGAAGGGGGGGGATATTATTTTGCTTTGAATTTGGCCTCAGCACTGTTCTGCCCCGCAGATTGCCAGCCCGTCTGCTTCCTACCTGCCAGCAGCTCAGAAGGGTGCCCACAACCTCAGGTGGTATCTAATACAAAGCCCCTCATCTTGAGACAGCTCACTGCAGTTTGCGAGCCAGGGATAGAGACACAAAATGTCCTCATCATGTCAGCTGAAGAGGAGGGATGGGGAGATCCTGGGGCTTTGAAACCGATGCTGAAGCCCCAGATCGAGGGGTCCCGCTACCCCATCCCTCTCCTGCCCTTTCCTCCTCCTCACTCCAGGTCCCAGCAGAGGACGAAACCTGAGACTGGAGCAAATGGCATCCGCAGCAGCCCCTGTCCCCTGGGCAGCAGGAGCTGGTCTGGTCCCCGGGGCAGGGCTGCGGGGAATGCAGCGCCTTTGTCACGGGCTAATTTTGGCTCCTCTGTGCTCCGAAAACAATCCCAAGGCAGCTGGGAGGAAAGATGCTGGAGGCATGGCCCCGCCGGGGCTTTTGCCTTATAAAGGTCTGACGGGGCTGGTATAAAGCCTCCTCCTCGGCGGCTGGGAGCAGATCCGCTGGGCTGGCGCTCGGAGCCCGGGAAGGGGAAGAGTCCTTGGAGAGGGCCCCGAGGAGGGTGGGTACAGGGGGGTTTCTCTTGTGCTTGCTGGGACTTGACTAGCGCAGGTCAAACAAGGATGGGACTGTCACTGCCGTTGCCGCTGTCACCGTCACCAACCTTGCACCAGCTTGGGGGCTGCTGCATCGGCCCCGCAGGGCTCAGCTCCCCCCTTGGTGTCCAGGCAGGGGCAAGGAGCTGGGGAAGGCGGCCGTCCATCCCCTGCTCTGCAGGACAGGGGGGCTCTCTTTGCTCCCCACCATAGGACCTACCCCGTGCGTGCAGCTGCATGTCCCTCCACGACCATAATAGTCTCGGGATTAAAATACCGGGCATTGTCCCTGCTGGACTGCACGCTGGGAATTGTTTGCTCCTAAACTTGCCCCTAAAAATATCCCAGGGAACAGGTGTTGCCTGCCCCGTGGTCCTCTGCCGCGCGAAGCCTCCCTTCGCGGGGACACTGGGCAAAGGCTTTTGTGGGGTGCAGGGGGGTGAGACAGGAGCTTTTTTGCTGCTTTTCAGGAATTTCATGGGGAAAACATCAGGGCTTGTGAGGAGCTGAAAATTGTTCCAGAATCCCAACCTGTGCTGGGGGAGTCTGGCTGGTCCTGCTCCCCAAAGAGGGGACTGCCCCATCTTTGGTCCCAACTGATCATCTGGCCTGATGCTGTAAGCCCACCTCTGCTGTTTTACCCCATCACCCCCCAGCAACGTGCCATGTCCTGGCTCTGGGAGGCTTTGCCGTCCTGCTCTGGCAGCTCTGGTGGCTCCAGGGAGGCCCCTCGGCCAGTGCTCCCATGGGGAGGTCACTGTGCTCGCAGCACTGCACAGCACGCGTGCACCGTTGTGCGTGGGGGTCAGCACCGCGTCGGC
The DNA here is from genome assembly GCA_013400535.1 of Scopus umbretta. NCBI lineage: Eukaryota > Metazoa > Chordata > Aves > Pelecaniformes > Scopidae > Scopus > Scopus umbretta. The sequence goes on from VZTL01001980.1 coordinate 65,540, forward strand.
GCTCCAGGCTGCTCACACCCCCCACCTCCCTGTAGAGACTTTCTAAAAGAAAGAAAAGAAACCAAAGAAAAGAAAAAAAAAAGGAAGAAAAAAAATACAGGAGATTTTCTGCAAAGAAAAAGCACTGCAGTGTTTTGGCTCGTGATTTCTGCCTCCTTGCAGACTCGGGGCTTTTCCAGCATCTCTGATGCTGGTTTACATCGGAGAGGAGCAAAGCAGCTGGGCCATGAAGAATATACCCCGTCTGCCCGGGCATTGCCATCGCAGCACGGTCAGCCTGACCCAGCACGTCTGCACGCTCACACACGCAACACGCGTGTGAGTAAGGCGTCGGGCAGCGAGTGCCAGCCAAGCTGCGGTGATCCCCACGCAAACAGCCCAGCGACTCACCGAATCGCCCGGGGGTCGCGGGTGCGATAAAACACGGGCGCACTAACGCGCGCGGGCGATGTGCGTGTGTCACCCCGTGTTCCAAACCGTGCCCCAGGTGTGTGCAGCACGTCCCGGGGCGCCGGGGCTTGCAGCAAACGTGTGCACACAGGAGGGGATTTGTGCTATTTTTACTGACCACTTGCAGGCAGGCAGCGATTTAATACTCCCCCTCCGCCACCGGCTCCCGGCAGTGTGCAGCTCTCCGGAGGCCAGGCATCACCTCCCTCCTGCACACCCCGAGGTAAGGCGCTGCCCCGGGCGTCCCTCCACCCGTGACTCCCTGGGCGTGCTAGGGGCGACACGGGTGTGAGCGTGAGACCACCGGTGCTTGCACGCGCTGGTGTAGCAGAGAGGAGCCCCCGGCAGCAAATTTGCCTGAATTTCTCCCCCTGTTTGAATTTACTCAGACATTTTCTTTGCTCTTGGAGAAAGGATTGGTGAGACTTCAGTGGGGGGAAATACCGCTAAAATCCCCACCTTGGCTTTGGAGCTGAGATTTGCGCGATTTTCCTGAACACTGGCAAACAGGACTGTTTTGGGGAGCATTTACTCTTGTGTCCTAGCCTGACTGCTGACGGTCACTTGTGTGACCAGGGAGGTGAGGTTCAGGGGGTGGGGGGCACTGTGTTCGCTGGGCGCGTGTTCGTGGTATGTGTCCAGTCCCCTGGGATGGGGCAGGATGTCAGGATTGACTGAGGGTTATTTCTTTTTAAGGATTTCCGTGATTTAATGGTTTAGTAAGCTTTTTAAGCGTTTCATGGCTCGGGGCGTGCAAACAGTGCAGAATGAGTTTGTCCAGATCCTCTTGTCCCCAACAGAGAGCAAAGTCTCTTGTGGATGCTCCAGACCCATCTGGAGCCCAAAAGTCCCGGCATGAGATTGCTGGGGATGTCTTACTGGCACAGCTGAGTCCCGGCTGTCATCCAGGAAGCCAATTTCGAAATATCTGGCCCTAGAAGTTTATTGACCTTGGTAGAGGTCGTCAGCCTGAGGTGCGGTGTGGGTCCCACCTTCTAGGGATGACAGGCTTTGCTCTGACAGGGAAGGAGGGAGACTCTGAGAGGCTTTGCCCAGCCACTGCTCACCTCCACAGAGCCAAAGGCCTTTCTGCCTCCCCTGGAATAAATCAGGGGGGAGCATCTGGGACCCGACCTGCTCAGTGCACCCATGTCAGGCAAGAGGGGCCGCCTTCCCTGCATGTCCTCCGGGACCTTTGTTGTATCACCAAAAACCTCCAAAAAGGCACCTCTGGCTGCATCTGACTGATGTGGCTTTTTGGAGGAAAAAAAACTCCTGTTATTGGGGTTTTTCTTTGTAAATCCAGGGATCTGGCAGGCTTCCGGGGAGATGATTCCTGCTGGGATTATATGGCATTTCCCCCACAAGCTCCGTTCCTTCCGACCACGGCCCTGGCCAGGCAGCGGGGCGCACGGGGAGGGGACAGGGACAGGCGGATGGAGCTGAGAGGTGCGCTGAGATTTGCTTGGCACAGGCTTCACGCACGCCTGGGAGCAGTTGTTCGAGAGCAGAATTGTCCCTTTTTCTTTCCCCATCAGGAATCTTTGGGGTTTAAAACAGTTTCCAAATTTAAGGGGATGCAAAGAGATAGAGGCAAAAAATCCCAGCTTTGCCATTTCAGTTTTAAGGAAAAGGACTAAACCCGCCACTGGAAAATGCTGTTTCTTTCTGAAATGTGGCGTCAGTTTGTTACTCCTCGTTGGCAAGAGAAAAAAAAATAAATTGATTGGCATTTTCCCACACATTTTTCTATTACTCGGATTTACGCGGTGCCCCAGCTTCTTGGCAAGAGAGGGAAGTGTTAGAGGCAGTGCCGGGGAAGCTAGCGAGGCAGTGCATTTTGAAGCAGCTGCCAGGGCATAGGATTACCAAGCAAATTTAAAATATGAAACCATGAGTATTTCACCGGGGATACGGATGCTAAAGGAATCTGCTCAGATGCTTGGCCACAACTTCTTGCCCCTTGCTCTGCCAGTCCGATTTTGGCTCCACCAGCCTAGAGCTTGCCCCTGGGGAGCTGTGGGATGGGACTCCCTGAGCCAATGCAATGGGGGGGACCCCAAGGCACCCCATTTCTCATGCGCTTTCCAGCCACGCTCGCCCCTGGCCCCTCACCCCGAGCTGGGGTGGGCGATGCAGCCAGCGGGGGAGCAGCTCTGTGCTTGGGAAAACCCCTGAGGAGCAGGAGACTGAGTCCTGCAGGACCGGCTGGCGGCAGGTTGGAGCTTGCCCAAAATTAGGCTTCCTCAGAGCTAGGCGGTTCTGCTTGGTGTTTCACAGCGGGATGGCGAAGCTGCAGAGTCGCTTCCCTCCACCAACAGCACGGGGCAGCACCGGACCTCAGGAGCATCCCACCGCTGCCACTTGCTGGGTTTGGGCGGATTTGGGATTTGCTTCTTTATTTCAGCTTCTTTCCTTTTCTTTTTGCAGGCAAACAGCGCACCGCCGCAATGCCAGAGCCGTAAGTAGCACGGGTTGCCCTTGGATTTTGCTAAATCCTCGCCTGGCCACTGGGCTGCTTGTGCCGGCTGGGCTTGTCCATTTTTGGGGGGGTTCAGCTAGGACACCAGCCCATGCTCAAGAACTCTGTGCTATTCCCCTTGCAAAAATTGCCTTTAAATAAAAACTGTTAGCCATTTCAATATACCAGTTCAAACCTTGGAGCTTTTCTAGATCCCAAAATAGGGATCCGAGGTGGGCAGCACAACTCGCTTTGCCGTGACACTCTTTGTAGGACACCGTACAAATTTACCATATTCCCCAGTGTGAACAGAAGGGAGAACCCTCCCTGCACGGCTTGCATCAAGCAACGACACGGAGACGCCCCAGCCCTGCAAACTGAACGGGATGCAAGCATCCTGCGTGCCAGCCCCCAGCTGCACGGGGAGCTCGTGAATGAGGGTGTTGTGGCCTGAACTGCAGGGACCAAGCTCGGCCTGGCATGATGGGCACCGTGACAGCTTGCGTGCCCTGTTTGAGTGGCATTTTGGCTTTCTGAGCGGTGGCCCTGAGTGCCGACTGCAATTCCAGAGAGCACCATCATCTCAGACCTGGCTCACTTGCAGGTGGCAACTATTAGGTAGAGAAATAAGGAAACCAACTGCAATCACATGAGATGCTTTTTTTGGCTGTCACCTCTTTTGACTCATTCACTGTTGTCCTGTTCTCTTCTCTTGTTCCTTATTGCTCCTTCTTGAATGCACGCCTGCCTGCAGGGAGGTAAGTGCCTTTTCTTTTGGGATCGATCTCGATGCTACTCTGCATTTGCTGTGAATTTATTTTCAAATGTTTTTTTTTTTCCTCCCCTTTCCCCTAGAGAAAACCCAAGATCACAGCCTCACGCAAACTCTTGTTGAAGGTGAGTTCTGAGGGTTGGAAACTCCCTGGGGTTTGTCTTGCTGGTGAAACGAAGCTGTGGTTGAAGTGCGTGGTCGGTGGGGCAGCGATGAGGAATGGCAGAAGTATGGGCCTTGGGGAGCAGCTCCCATTCCCACCTCTTGTCTTCTCAAAAATCCTCACTCATGTGGGCTTTGTGGTCCATACACCAAACAAACCTCCCCTCACCTCCACTTTACTAAGATGGGGAGAGTCTCTGATGCCTTCTGCTCTAAAGCCACAAAGCTCGTGTTTGTGCATCAGCAGCTCTGCAGCACAAGCTTGGGAGCTCCCCAGGTTGTGGCTTGGGAAAATCATTTATTGCTACAGCAGAGCAAACTGATGCAAAGAAAGTGCCGACATCAGCATCCATCGGGACCATCACCACCGCAGCCCCATGGTATCTCTGGCTCTGCTGTTCCCCCTGCCTTCAGGGTCACCACACAAAAGGTGTAGGGATGTTCTGATGTGTGTTGCAGTAGCACAGTGATTTTAGGAGGACAGCTACAGCAGGGAGGAGGTTTGGGAGGCAGATAGAAATGTCCCATCCTATAGATGTTGCATGAGGATGCTCAGGGGGGACAGAGGATCCTGTCTGTTCACACTTCTGCCATTTACTTGCGCTTGTAGAGTTTGATGCTGGCAAAAGCAAAGGAGGAGTGGGATCAAGAGCTCGTGGACAAGCAGTCAGAGAAGGAAAGATACCTGTCTGAGCGGATCACACCACTGCACACCAGTGGGCTTTCCTTGAGCCAGCTTCAGGTATTTCTCAGGTCTGAGGGTGGAGCAAGCTCCTTGGGAGCATGAGGGGCATTTGCTCACCACTTTCCTGTTGTGCTTGGCCCCCAGGACCTGTGCAGGGAGCTGCATGAGAAGGTTGAAATTGTGGATGAAGAAAGATATGACATTGAAGCAAAATGCAACCATAATACTCGGGAGGTAGGAGGCAGGATGGGCTCTTTGCTTCAACATTAACTCCCTCCCAGATGGTAGCTTGGGCCTTGATGGGGATCTGTCATGGGCTGTGCTGAGCTTGGTTATGGGACATGCCCCAGGCTTATCTAAGGGTTGGTATTTGCTCTGCAAGGCATCACTCAGCACAAGGTTCACCCCTGTGTCAGGGCGCTCAAGCTGTCCACTGGGTCCACAGGCAACCTCCTCGCTCTTCTGGTCACCCCTTGTGGGTGTGAGAGCTCCTTCTCATGGAATAGCTGCCATCTGAGCAGGCTGGGGCAAGGCAGTGATAACAGCTCTATGCTCAGGTGAACAGTCTCTTGGTGAAGGTGGTCCTCATAGCTGCAGGAGAGGTACAGACCCCTCTGGGGCTCGGTGTCAGCAAAGACTCCTGCTTCACGCAGGACATTTTTGTGCAAGGCAGCCATGTGATGATGTCCCACTCCTCCTCCTTTCTTCAACCTGCAGATTAAAGATCTGAAAATCAAAGTGCTTGATCTCCGAGGAAAGTTCAAGCGACCCCCCTTGCGCCGAGTCCGTGTCTCCGCTGATGCCATGCTAAGGGCTCTGCTGGGCTCCAAGCACAAGGTTTCCATGGATCTGAGAGCCAACCTGAAGTCTGTCAAGAAGGAGGACACAGAGAAGGTGGGTGACTCTTCTAGAGGCCAGATATGGGAACACCTCCTAGGGATTCCCTTGCCTTTCTCCAAGGTCCCGTGTGAAGCCTATGTGGGTTGTGCTTGTAAGCCTCAGAAATAGCACAGCATGGTCCTCATGAAGCACTGCCCATTGCAAGATGTTGCAGGACCATGTGGGAGCAGTTTGACTGGGCCATGTAACTGATGGATGATAACAAGTGAGATTTAGGGCTACATCTATGACGCTCTTTCCTCCCAGAGCATGTGTTGGTCTTTCAGCTGGGGCCCCCTTGGCAATGTCTGTTAAGCTGCACTTGCAGAGAGTTTGGTCTTTGGTCTTCTAGGGAACCAGGAGAGCTCCAATTTGGTGCAATCATGCCCAGAAAACACCCAGGAAACTCCCAGATTAGATAAGACAGAGCAAGTCCAGCAAGCACTCTTGGCCTGAGATAAATGGGCCAGTTCACACTGGCTTTGCAGAGATACGAGAGAAGAAAGTCTCTCTCAATACCAGAGACGGAGAATGATGCCCAAACCTGCCTGGGGTGTACAGGCACCCCAGCTGCAAGAGTTGTGCTGCTTTCCTAGTGCCTCTCCCCAAAAGGGTTTCACCCCTTGGTCCCAGCTCAGCAGGTTGGACAAGAATCTCAATTTTCAATAATTTTTCCATGTCCCCCTCCCCTGGTTGCTAGTAGGGCACGCTTTTCAGTCTTTGGATAAAACCTGTGTTTGCAGTCCTCAATGCCAGGTGGTGAATAGATCTGAGTTTATTTTAGGTGTCCTGAGATGATTTTGGGGCATGGCTTGTAATCTATGAATGCTTGTGGGTTAGCAGAGCAGACACCTGGGCATGCTCCCAGCACCTCTGTTATCCCCCCTTTCTGCAGCTTCCAGTCTCTCATTGCCACACCAGCAATCCCAGTCCCCTCCGAAACCTTGGAGAAGGTGGAGGTGGGTTTTATGTGGCCTGGAAGGTCTATGCAGAAAGCGTTTTGCTTGCATTTGCCCCAGTGTGCTGGTGTAAATCCCAAGAAAATCTCAAGAAATTTTCTGGGATTTGTCCTAAGAAATTTTCTGGGATTTTTGTGCCTTCTAGTGCATTCATGCAACTTAGCCAGGCTTTGGTGGAGTATCCACATGAATCCAGCCCTCCTTGTGGAGATCAGACTGCTGTTTGCCATCTTCCTGGTCAGCTCCATGTGCAGGGACAAACAGCAGAACTGGCTCCAAGGGGGAGGGTGTTTACAACATGGCAGCTGCCTTCCCCACACTGCTTGTGCACTGGGGCCGAGGGCTCTGTGCAATGGGGTGGGACAGCATGGGGCTGCTGGCCACCCCATCACACGACCATTGCAAACCCTGGGTCCCTGTCCCTCCCGGCAGGAACGCCCCGTGGAAGTGGGAGACTGGCGCAAGAATGTGGAGGCCATGTCGGGAATGGAGGGGCGAAAGAAGATGTTCGATGCTGCCAAGTCCCCCACAGGCCAGTGAGAGGTAGGCGACAGGTCCTCCTTTCCCTGCGATGCCCCGTGCACCCTGCAGCATCCCTGATCTGCGCTTGTGGCGGGGCAAATGCAGAAACCACCCCCATCCATTACAGAGAAAGGCATCACATGCCCCATCTCCCACCCCACACTTGGGATGGGTGCCTGTCCTGCACGTCCTCGCCATGGATCCCCCGCCAGCAGCTATCCTCTTCTCCCAGCTTGTCTTCTCCAGCTCTCTGGGGTCTGCTGCCCACGCCACACTCATCCTGCACAGCATGGGCATTGCAGGCACCAACTTTGGGCTGCTTTCAGCAGCCCGAAAACTCCCCTTCTGCCCCACTGCTCTGCTCTGTTTCTTTCCCACAGGAGCATCGGGAAGAAGAGCCTCCCCACCCCTGCTGCCTGCCTGCCTTCCCTTTGCTGCCCCTCAGTGCTCTTTACACCCTTGCCCTGAAATCACCACTGAGCTGGAACACGTGGACACCTGTGTGGGAAGGAGGTCTGAGCTTCCTTCTTTCAGCACTGCAATCAGCCCTGCTCCTGCACGGCCCCAGCACAGCGGCTCCTCGGTATCACCTGCACGGGCCATGCTGTCTCCAAGGGGCCACTGGGCATCCCTCCCCTCCCACCACTGCAGAGGGGCCCTGGAGACAGCTGCTGGTCCTCCCACTCCCCCATCCTCTGGCAGGTGCAGCCTGAGATGTACCTGCGTGGCTGCACGTGTATTAAAGGACAGTGTCCCGGGCAGAGCGCCGTGTGGGCTCATCACTGTGGGAGTGCTGGCCAGGGGCAGGTTCTGGTCCACAGCCCAGTGGGGGAGATACCCTGGTCCTTTCCTGACACCCTCCAACATCCCCGTGCTGGTGTTCAGGCCAGCAGCACACCCTGAGATCAGTCTTGCTTTAGGCTCATCTCTTCCAGCCCCCCAGGATGCTCCCTGGTGTCCCTGGTGCCCCAACAGCTCTGCTGAGACCCCCCAGCCCCATGCATGGGCCACCGCTCTCCCCTCCTGTGCACTGCAGCCCTCACTGGGCTCCAACAATGCACCAGCCTCCCAGGCAGCAAGGCTTGGGTCTCGGTGCAGAGATGGCTGTTTACCAGCTTCCCCAACCCCTCCTCTTCTGGTTTTGGAAAAGCCTTTAGAGCCTGCTCACCCAGACACCAACTCTCCCACCAGCTGCCCCACCACCGGCATCAGAGCTGTGGGAATTGGGGCAGCCCCATTTCAAGGCTTAATTTGAGCAATGTTTCAGGAAAGTATGAGATGAATCCATCTTTCAGACCAAACAGCTGGCGTTTCCCCACTAGTCCTATCATTTTCTATATCACAGCCCCCCCACTGCAGCTGGTTGAATGCAAGCAGCTGGGAATGAGCCAGCTCATCCCTAGAGTAGGGCTGGAGGGGAGAATTGGTGAGAATTTGCACCAAATTGGGTCTTCTGCCTGGTTGCACTGCAGGAGATGCTGAGGCTCAGTCCCCACAGAGTGCTCTTGGTGGTTGTAGCAGTGTCTTGTCCATGTCCCCAAGGTATCCAGAGGAATTGCAGCATCCATGGTTTCAAACCTGCGCCACACCATGGCAGCGCAGCCCTGTCCCTGTGTAGTGAACTTGTAAAGTACAGAAAATGCTGCAAACTCAGAGCAAAGTGCAGGTCCCCAGATGGGCACCAGGGCTGGAAGCAAATAGCATCAAAAAGTGCGCGGTCTCCACCCGAGCTCAATCTTCCCAGAAAAACATTGCGTTTCTTTAGGGACAGAAAAAGATGGCCCCATGCAGTTGGCTCTTGCAGGTCTTTCTGCAGCAGACTTGGGTAGCTTGTGGCCGGCAGTGCAAGTGAGGGAGAGGCATTGTAAGGAGGTTGGTTTGGGTTTGGGCTCCAGACTGGCAGGACAGCTGGATTGCTCTGGGTAACACATCCCTTCCTTTGGCCAATTCAGGGATACTGAGCGGAACCGCTGACTTTTGTCCCTGGGCAAAGAGGGTTAGGGCAGATGGTGACTGATGTGAACACTTATTTCTAGCATGTTCATTAGCACAACACCCAGCAGCTCCTTGACAGGCAATTGAAGACTCAATATGAAAACTCTTCCCAAAATTAGGGTTTGATCAGTGGTGGCTGTCAGCTGGAAAATACATGTTTGATCTCTTAGCAAGCACAGATGCTCAGTCTTTGTCTTTCCACCTGACCCTCCGTCCCCATCAGCAGCCCTCTGACTGGGGCTAGGACCACCCCCTGCACGGCCGGAGCAGTTGCATAGCACACAGAGCTGTGCAGCTCATTTCCACCCATTTTTTCCTTTCCAAGCTTAATTCAGCAGAGCAGCCGCAGCCTAGCATGGCACCAGGACTCGCTGACCGCTTGTCCTCACCCTGTGCACCTTGGGATGGGCTCCAGGCAGGCACAGGCCTGGGCCGTGACTCTGCTCTCGGAGGTGATCGGAGATCATGCATGGCGAGATCCCAGGATGCTGCCATGACCCAACCTGCCCCACCACTGGAGGGAAAAGGTTTTGGCTATGATCTTGCCCATCCAAGCTCGCCGCCTGAGCAGGAGCCATGCCAAGGCAGTGTCCTGGGATCTCGGCGCGCACGCTATCCCCAGAGGGAACTCACACACTCGGCAGCGATTCTGGCAGAGGAAGAAAGGTGTGTAGCGAGAGGTAATAACTGTTACCTGACCAACTGGTAGAGCTGGAAAATGCAAGAGAGGTTTCACGGAAACAAAGCCTTCTTCAGACCTGAAACAGAAGCAGAAAACGGCAAGCCAAGTCCGGGTCGAGAACAGTTGCTCTGAGCTTAGTGCAATTATGATAATTTGGTAATTTAAAAAAAAAAAGGGGGTGGTGTTTGTGGGGCGGGGAGGGATGGTAGTGAGATGAAAGGCAATATGGG